>JASANF010010628.1:0-22520 GCA_030248245.1 Trissonchulus sp. WLG1_4
CATATGTACGACTCATCTCTCGAATGAACTGTCAAAGTGCTTATTGTTGAGCAAAATATTCTGCTAGGGCTTCTATTCCAAGTGCCAAGGTGCATTAATCCCGCATGGTTGAAAAAATAATATTTATATGCAGGGGCGTAGCCAGGGGGGGGGGAATGGGGGGAATTCCCCCCCCCCCGAAATTTTTTCCGACTGAAATTTTACACAAGGGTTCCCCTTTGGTTTTTATGGTCTGGCCGGAAAAAATTTCTGATACGTCTCCAATTGACCAAATTTAGTCTAAAAATTGAAAATTTTCCCAACATTTTTTCTGGGGGCTGCCGCTACTCCTTGGCTTAGTTTTGCTTACTTTTGTCATGCATTAAAGCATATGCATGTGCATATAGGTGTATTGTGCACTATGGTTGTGCGTCATACACTGTATAATGTATCGTTTTAACTGTTTTAATCTTACAAAAATGACATTTTTAGTGAAGGCGCGGTTTTAATGTCTAAAAATTTCGACTGTATTTACGCGGCGGCCTCAGCCGCCGCGTATACACAACGTTAAGGCAGTGCCTGTAACACAGGAAAATGTCAGGTCCTGCCTTATCGTTGTTTGCTACGTAAGCACACACCACAGCAGCGTGTGCAAATTATTACTGCAGCAAGGAAAACCGGTTTTGGTCACTGCTGCTACATTATTGATCACTATTATCGATCATTAGTGTCATCTACATTCACGCTGCCGATTATCTCCGCTTGGATATTGACGAGCAGTGTTGCTTCCATAGTTACTGTTGTGTGCGAATACAATACGATACGCTTAGATAGTGGAACTTTATTGCACAAGTTGACCAAAAATCGAAAGAATTAGAATACAGAAAGACCAAATCACTGACGAAAGTTGAATAACTATTGAAAGACTAGGAAATAGAACAGAATGACTAAATTACGAAAGTTGAAAAAATTGAAAGATTAGGAATAGAAAGACTAGATAGAGTCATTTCAGAACAAGCTCAATCTGCGGCAAAAGCTTCAGTAAGTATAAAGCTTAGACTTTCAAGCACATTGGCCAGAGGCCATCGTAAACCTGTTGGGTCAGCTAAAGTACACGACTTAGGTACCTGATTCAGTCTTTATAAGAAGCGTATATTTTTGCAGCCACTAAAACTGCAAAATCTCAGTCAAAAGGTTTTCAAATGTGAAGTTTAATGTTAATCCCTATGCTCTGCAGCATAGAGATTAACATTAAAATTTTTAAAAAAAGTTTTACTGACGAATTTTTATTTTAATTTGTTCTGTCTCTGTGTCACTTCAGAAGCAACACTGTATTCATTTTTCGAATAGAAGTTCAAGTTGTACTTGATGTTAAAGCATAAAGTTTCAGGAATCTCTGTGGTTGAGTGGTTAGTGTGTTAGTTTTCTAACCAAGAGGTGACTGCTTCGATTCCTAGTGCTTCATTCTTTTGTTAACTTTTCCATTTTCGACTACCACTAATAATGTTCTGTAAGAAGACGAGACAGTGAAAATACAAGGCATTTGGTAGTGACGGATGCAAATCGACGGTAGAAGACGTGTAAAACACATCCCGCACATGAACACTTTAACGCTAGCACAGTGTTAGGTTTCCAGAATCAAAATTAAAGACCTGTTGGGCTGTGGCCCAACAGGAAAAATAGAGCAAAAATGACCGACTTTGGTATGGTTCAGAAAGAAATTTTGAGATTGATTGCACGTGGTTCTATTCATCAGGGAAGTTTTTGTTTTCGTGGAAAATATTGTGGTCAACAGTGCACGGCTAATTCATTTTGCGCTATTCTTTTTGCTACTTTTAAACAGCCCTTCTTATGGCTGGGAAACGATTTATACTGTATTTTTTTGGGACAAACTTTTTCAACCAGTATGCAACGAGCTATTTCAAACAGAAACCAAGTTTTTAATGCATAGTGAAATCCCAATACATGGCTGTTTTTGTATTAGCGGTCAAAATGCGATTGAGTTTGATTGATTGAGTTTTGGAGCTACTGGCTTTGACGTCTGTTTAGAAAACTTGGCTGAAAATACGTACGCATTACTGGCATATTTTTAGGCAAAATTTCATGGGGGAGCGCGATGGGGGGGTGTCGACCAAAATGGGGGGGCGCACCAAATTCACGATAACACACTGTTTTTACAAGAAAAAATGGGTTTTATACGTTATTATAGCTACGCTAATACTACATTTAGCACAAAAGGCCACAAAACCCCAAAATTCACAAAATGTTGACGGTGAAACTATACCAAACGAAACAGCTACTCTATTCCACTAATCGAAGAAATGTAGAACTTTTTTGTAAAACCAATTTTCTAATTCACATGAAATATTTGGGATATATTGCCATCGAGTATCAGTTTCCGTTGTTTCGTCCATGTTTAGTCATTCTGACAGTGATTTTGATAATCTAGGTGAGTACCTATTCAATCTGTTTGTGCAGTCGAGACTCAAGCTTGAACAATTACAACAACACAGACAATAGAAAAACAAATGACTATGACAGTTTTAATAAAAGTTTGTTGATAAAAATTTGAAGTAAAACTGCTACTGCTGTGTTAATACTAAAAGTATTTATAAGTTTATAAAGTAAACTTGAACAAACGCAAATATTTAATAACAGTGGGTTTTAGAGTCTTACAGACCGGCTCTAATGCGTATGTAGTATGTTGGTATACTTTAAGAAACACCGCGTCTACCTGTTCCGTTGGAACAGTAAACTATTGGAGATTACTTTGGAATTCATACATAGTTTGAGTATTTTAAGCCTCAACTTTACAAAAGTGCGTTTGATACCAAAACTGGCTACTCGGCAGACGTACTTGTTACGTTAACGTTGAGGAAATTATGACGGTCTGAATATTTGAGAATAAAATGACACTATAGTATCATCTTACATTCGTCGTAGTCGGTGTTCGAGCCCGAAAATGTCAGTATGGAAATTTTTTATTTTTTTCAAACCGGTTTAGCGGTTAAACGGTTTCCTTTACGAACTGACTTTGAATAGAAAAATTGTTGGCCACGCTGTCGGCTATTTGATAACGTAAAAACGACGTTTCTGCGTTAAGCCGATCCTGAGTTATTATCGTAATTATTTTTTAGCAAGAAAGTTTATATAGTATAGTAAGGTAATAATTAAAATAACGGTACGGGAGCCCTGCGTCCAGTGCGGAGCGCAAAATAGCCCTTTTTGTACGGTTTTGGTATTGTCCTATTATGTACTCTTGGTACAATCTATTAACATGTAGGAAGCATGTGGGTACATTATGCTTTTGTGTGCTTTTCGGTTAAATCAGCATTTGTGCGTAGCGTGCGACTTTACCTGAATTTTCATTTTAGCTTATTTAAGTGTCAGTTTTTTATTATAGTTACACTATCGTATGCTTTACTCAGGTTAGCTTTTAGGTCAATTTTATAAAATACCTAGCAGGAGCTGTTGTAACAGCCATTATTGCCTAAATCTTAAAAACTTAGCAAAGCAAGCAAAATTCTCTCCAGTCAGTTTGCACATTATTGGTAGCTGAGCTAAAACAAAGGTAAACAAGCCCAATCTGCGGCAAAAGCTTCAGTAAGCGTTAAGCATTCTTTTTCAAGTAAAGCCCGGTTCATACTCGTCCTTTTGGCTGTCCTTTTCTCCTTTTGGTCGTCCTTTTGTCCTTTTCGTTTTGTTCGGGTGTCCTTTTGAAAACGTCCTTTTGTACTTTTCCTTTTCAGTTGTCCTTTTGCATTTTTAAAAACGTCCTTTTGATTCCGTCCTTTTGTCCTTTTGAAAATGTCCTGTTGTCCTTTTGAAAGTGTCCTTTTCCTTTTCCTGTTGTCCTGTTGTCCTTTCGTAATTTTGTCCTGTTGTCCTTTTGAAAAGTCCTGTTGTCCTTTTGGGCTGTCCTTTTCTCCTTTTGAAAAGTAGAGCAATGCTCTACTTTTCAAAGAGTCCTTTTGCCTCGACCAATCAAATTTCAATATAATAAAATTTGATTGTGTACATTTTGACTAGGATTGTGTCAAACAAATATGGTGGGCAGTCACTGCTCGTTTTTTTGTGCTTTAAATTTTAAATTTTCTAAAAACCAAATTTTAGGTTTTTTTGCTGTTCGGTAGTAGGTAGCAATGTCCTGTTGTGAGGATCCCGAGGCCAGATATCACAGAGTCACACACAGTCGCTCGGGCACACTGATAGGGTCAAAAGCCGTATGCCCGTGAACCAAATAAGGTCGCAGGAGAAGGACAAGATCGTCAAATTTTTTAGGAGTCATGCGTAAATGTCGCACGAACTTATCAGGAAAATTTCTCAGTTGACGAATGAGTGAGAAAAATTCCCCATACCGGTGTCTCACAAAATTCAAGGGGTGTACACTGTACAACTGCTTGCGTCGTCGCGCAGGACAAGGGCAAAAACAACGGCGGCGCTGACTTGCAGCAACTCATTCATGACTCTGAGCAAAACAAACCAAACTGCAAAAGTGCACTGACGACAAACACGTGACCTTGTCCTGGTCCTTTTGTCCTTTTGCTGTTCTGATGATGCTCCAAACATTACAGGACAAGTCACAAAGAAAAGGAGAAAAGGACGTTTTCAAAAGGAGAAAAGGACATTTTCAAAAGGACAAAGGGATAGTTTGAAAAGGACAAGGACTTTTTGAAAAGGACAACAGGACTTTTCTAAAAGGAGAAAATGACGCCGAAAAGGACAGCCAAACAGACAAAAGGACGGGTTTCATTTGTAGTCAAACTGTTTGCAAAAGGACAAAGGACAAAAGGACAAAATTCAAAAGGACGAGTATGAACCGGGCTTAAACTGACCAGCGGTCATTTAAAACCTGTTGTGCAGCGGTATCTCGTTATACGGTAAGCCTTCCTGGGGCCGGTGCTTAAAATGGTTTTTATCGCCTTCAGATAAAATATTGCATAAAAAAATATTGCACCTCACTTAAACTTTGAATTATGTTGTTTGGTAAGTAAAATTTTAGTGTAAATATATAAACCAGGGACACAGAAGGTTGGTACAAAATGCAATCAAAGTAACACAAGTGCGTCTCCTGAGGAAGAAAAATATATTTATGATTTATGTTAACTAGACAAATTTTCAATAATTGGTAAAATGAATTATTAAAAACAGCAATGTTGATTCAAAAAAATGCGACCGAAACCCGGGATCGAACCAAGGACATTTTGCCGTCTAACGCTCTCCCAACTGAGCTATTTCGGCTACGATAAACGCTAGATAAAAATCTTTAACAACGATCTTTCTGCAAAAAATCTGATGCTCAGTTTGTAGTTTGCGTTCAATGTTAAGGTTGACATATATATAAAATTTTTTTGTTGTAAAAATATACTTTGAATTCTATTCGCAATTTAAGTTTTTAAGTTTAATATCACAATTTCTGTTCAGTATTAATGATTTATCACACAAATCCTCAAACTGTCACAACAAAATCAACGATAGTGTTTTATTGGTAACAACAGATTTATTGAGATTTTATTTTATGTGAGTTGGTTGGCTTAGACGGTAGCAAGTTCGAGTTAAAATCTGATGCCAGAGAGTTCGATTCCGTCCTGCACTTTTTTGCGTTCCATAATCTCTGATGGTATTCCACTTAAGGGGGTAGTGTCGCAAAAGCAGTCGATTTTGCGCGACTGTAAAACTTGTTCGGTAAAATGTTAGAAATTGTTCTTTCTATATTTTAAAAATCTACCTAAAGGCAAATTATTTTGCCAAGTTTCAGCAAAATTGATGCAGCATATAGTTTGCAATAATGTCTCAAAGTCGGAAAAATGACGAAAAAAAAACCTATTCACATTTCATTTTTTAGTCACATTTATCAATTTTTCTGTTTATTGTTTTACACAGACTAATAGCACATATGTTGTAGTTTATGCACACAAAATTTAGTGCAGATTACTGTAGCGGCTGTGGAGTAATACTAGTTTGAACTGTGAATGTGTACTTAAACTGTAAAATAGTAACAGCAATAATGATAAATTGTGGAAAATCTAGACGCTTATTTTCAAATCAGAAGAAAAACGAACCTTCAATTTTCTTTTTTCTTATTTGTCGCAAAAAATTGTGCGTCCACACATGATGTGTACTTCGCAAGCTGGCCAATCTGATATCTGGCTTGATTTTTCGAACTTTTATGTCCCTATTGTGTGATGTCTGGCTTACTAATGACGATTGGTCCAAGATATTTGTCAATATTGATAGTGTGATGTCTGGCAGTAATTATTTGATACCATACAGCGTTGGACTAGCTTCTCATTGCATGTACTACTTCAAAACAAAAAGTTCTATTTTCACAGCCTATGAGCAAAACTGATTTCGCGACACTACCCCCTTAAGGGGGTAGTGTCGCGAAAGCAGTCGACTTTGCGCGACTATAAAACTTTTTCAGTAAAAGATAGGTCATTTTTATTTATATATTATAAAAATATGTTTCAAGGCAAATATTTTTGCCAAGTTTCAGCAAAATTGATGCAGCATACAGTTAGCAGTGAAGCCGCAAATTCGGAAAAATGACGTTTTGAAAACTATTCACATTCGATATTTTCGTCACAATTAAAAAACTTTTTGTTTAAATTCTTTACATAAAGTAAAAGCACATATGCCCTAGTTTAGGCACACAAAATTTAGTGCAAATTGCTTGAGTGGTTGTGCAGTAATGCCTGTTTGAACTGTGAAACTGTGCGTAACCAGTAAAGTACACACAGCAATAATGATAAATTGTAAAAAAATTAGACACTTATTTTGAAATCAAAAGAAAATAGAAACGTTATTTTTTATTTTTCTTATTTGTGGCAAAAATTGGTGCGTCAATACATTACATGTACTTCACAAGCTGGCCAATCTGATATCTGGCTCGATTTTTTGAACTTTTATTATGTCTCACTTGTGTGATGTCTGGCTCACAAATAATGATTGGTTAAAAATATTGGTAGATATTGGTAGTCTAGTGTCTGGCAGTATTTATTTGACACCATATGGAATTTCAGTAGTTTCTCAGTGAACGTACAATTTCAAATCAAAAAGTTCTCATTTTGCAGCCTATGAGCAAAACTGCTTTGGCGACACTACCACCTTAAGGGGGGGGGGCTACCTGAAAAGATGAAAATTTTAGGTTCTCCGATTCGCTTCAAATTTGCACACAATGTAGCCCCAGGGAAGGCACATCGCAGATGTAACAAACTGGAACCAATGCTTTTGCCAATTTTTCACTAGGGGCTCCCAAAAATTCAATTTTACGTGTAAATCATAGGCGCAAAAAAAAGTTGTTTGTGGTTGCAAAGCGCCACTTTACTCAAAATTTTTGTTAACACTGACGAAGCTGATTTTTACATGATTCGATAGCCTAACGTCATATCTCAACCTCTATGATCCATTTTTTTACATTTTTGCCCATGGCTTGAGCAATGACGTCAAATGTAAAATCACTCAAATTTGGCGGGTCCAAAAAACGGCCATTTTTTCACATTTTGCCCTCGATTTTAGATTTGAAAATACATATCAAAAATCTGGATCATATGATTTTGCGCATACATGTGGGCTACTACTATGCCAAGTTTCAGCTTGATTGGCTTTATGTGGTTTGTGCTAGAACTGTCCAAATAAGGACTACTTTTCGGCTTTTGGGCGTACTTTTGTCTATGTAAATACACTGACAAACGCACTGAACCAAAAGTGCACCTTCAAGCTTAATTGTTCTTATCTGAGGTAGAGGTGCCTTGGGGGAGTAACATATGTGAAAATAAGCAAAATTTGAGAACTTTGATTTTTGACCTGGGTAGCCCCCGCCCTTAAAGTAGATGTTTTCAATGCCCATGTAATTTAACACTGAACCCATTTAAACGAACGTAGAAAACACTGCAAACCACATGTGACGCCCGCGCTGTTAGACTGAAGCACAGGTTACACAAACCAACTGACAAAAGGTGAACACAAGCTCAGTGTTATTGTCCAAAATCAAAATTAAAGACCTGTTGTGCTGTGCTGTAAGACCCCTAACTTTTTTAATTTCAGTTAAAGTTAAAGTTTAATTTTTTTGCCCTGGTATGGATAATATATGTTTATGCGATGAGCCATGCTGGAACTAAAGGGGTTAAATGCAGTTGGGGAGGGGGATAGTGGACCTATTTTTTTGAGTGGAGCACCTTGGGGGAAGCATTTTTGCTTCAAGAACCCCTATTTCAGTTTTTGGAATTTCTGAGATATGACCATACATGTACACGGGGTCTCGGTTTGGGGGGGGCTTGTCCCGAAATTTTCGACATTTTCGGGGGGGCTTGTCCCGATATTTTGACCCAAAAACGCGAAAATTTCCAATTTTTGCCTAAAAATGGGAAATTTTTGCGAAATTCCGATATTTTTATCGATTTTTTCGTTTTTTGGTCATTTTTTGAAGCATTTTACGACGATCTCAAGCGATTTTGGGGTTTCAGAGAGGGGGGCTTGTCCCGACTGGTCAAATCTGAGGGGGGGCTTGTCCCGGAATTTCAAATCTGGGGGGGGCTTGCCCCCCCTCAGACCCCCCCCATGTACATCTGTGGAGATGACCCCCCGAAATCTGAACCCTCAGTGAGGGACGTTTAATTTCGCCTGAAAACGTTGAAAACAACTAAAAAGTTGCGATAACGCTTCAAATGCATGCAGAATTTGCACTTTATGGCTACGTTTTACGCCATCGCCCTCTGTGGGGGGTACCGTGAGTGGGTGTGACTGGTCGTGACGGGCATATGTATTTTACTTTCATTTGGTTATTTGGCGTTTAAACAAGAAAAATGAATAGGTTAAAATCAAAAACATACAAAAAAAGTGGCAATAGTACCAGAAAATACTACTTTCCACCCCAAAAGGACCTCAAAATGACAAAGTCCGACTGTTAGGCCAGTATTTCAGCATTCGATCGAGAAAGTGTCAGTTTGCGCATTTTTGCTAATAATAAACGTCTTTTTGCACTACCATGAGTCTTTTGGAGTAGCTACTAGGTTTTTCGACATCACCAGACCATTTTCAAAAGTGGGTTTTTTTCCCCCACATCGGTTTTTTTTACCCCGTCTAATTTCGGTCATGCCCCCCCTCGTACAAAAGAAGGAGGGATCTGCCACTGCGGTCATGAATAGAGGAAGGGCAGTCCTCTGTAAAAGTGTTTTTACACTTGAGCTCGCATCTCTTAGTGCTGAGAAATGAGACTCCAAAATTCACCTCCCTTGGAGCCATGTCGGGTCAAAAATGGGGGGGTCTAATTTTTGACTCATAAAAATTACCAGCGAGACCCCTTTTGGATACCGCTTACATACGTTTGCCTACAGGGACTTTACTGTACGCTGGCAAATTTTTAGACCTGTACCACGTACCCAAGTTCCGGAACTGCGGTGGGTTTTTTTTCCCCCAAAAAATGGGGTGGGTTTTTTTTCCCCGCCTGCTACATAGTAGAAAAATAGTAGAAAAATACTATTTTCAAAGAAATGCAAACAATGTATATTTTGCGACCACAGAATGGGTTTAGAACTCTAGAAAACATTAACGCACACTTAGTTTTGTATCAAAAGTATAATTGACACAAAAACTGAAAAAGTACAAAAAAAGTAGAAAAATTGTAGAAAAATAGTAGAAAAAAAGTAAAAAAATTGTAGAAAAAAAGTAGAAAAATAGTAGAAAAAAAGTAGAAACGGCAAAAAATAAAATTTTGCAAAAATTGTAAAAAATGCAGTTGTTCGAAACAAAAATGGCTGTCAAGACTTGAAAACATTGACAAAATTTTAATTTCGATGCCAAAAATTTAAATCTTTAAAAAAACCTAAAAGTAGAAAAAAAGTGGAAAAAAAGTAGAAGAAAAGTAGAAAAATTGTAGAAAAAAAGTAGAAAAAATGTAGAAAAATTGTAGAAAACGGTTTTCTACTTTTTTTCTACTCAGATTTTTTCCTGTGGGGTCGTATCTCAGAAAATCTAAAAAATGAAATAGGGGTTCTTGAAGCAAAAATGCTTTCCCCAAAGCGGGGATCAAGTGCAATAGTGGACCCATTTTTTGAGTAGAGCACCTTGAGGGAAGCATTTTTTGTAATAGAACCCCTATCCACAAATTTTGATTTTCTGAGCTATGACCCCTTGAAAATTGCATTTTCAGTATTTTTGGAAGTGAACGTAGGCCAAAGTTCCAAGCTACATAAAAATGGCTATAATCTTTGTTTTTAGATATTTTGAGTCCGTTATGATGTTTTAAGGCATTGTATAGGCTTAGTTGGCAGGATTCTCTAGGCTAAGCTGGCAGGATTTTTTCTGAAAATGTCGATTTTTTATTGCCTAAGCCTGAGCCTAAGCCTAGGCCTGAACCTAAGCCTAAGCCTGATGTAACTTGTTTGTAATTTGCAGTTGAAAACATATACAAAATTTTTTGTAACTTTTTTGTAATTTTTTTGTAACTTTTTTGTAACTTTTTTGTAAGTTTTTTCCCAGTTGACGATTTTGAATTTTAACGATCAGTATATCTACAAACTGGCCGAATTCTATATAAAAAACCAGTTTTTGATAAAAAATACAAAAATGTTTTTGTAACTTTTTTGTAATTTTTTTGTAACTTTTTTGTAATTTTTTTGTAACTTTTTTGTAACTTTTTGTAACTTTTTTGTAAGTTATTTCCACTTGACGATTTTGAAAATTTACGATCAATATATCTACAAATTGACCAACTTTAATTCATATAAAAAGATAACCCAGATTTACTAAAAAATATATACATACATATATACGCTGGGGAAGCGGAAGGCTCGGAATACTGGCGTTACAGACGAGTTTTTTCTAGCTATACACAGACGGGTTTCTGTGTCATGCTTACTGGAGCCCGTCCAACGACTGGGGTACTCCCCGCAAGCCAACTGGCCTTGGCGCAAGCGACATTAAGCTCAGCGGAACCCATGTGTTGATGCAAAGACGTTAACTGTCAATGTATGAACAAAAAAATAACGCACCTGTCACCTGTGCAAATGCTTATAAAGATTGTAAGCGATACAACACTTGTTAGAGAGCAGTCTGCAACCGCACTACGGAACGATAACTAAAAGCAAAGAGCATATATATGTATACATATTAGCAAAACACAGCCGAGCGACAAAACAGATGAACTCATTGACGCTTGTCACTATAATATATTTTTTGCCCCCCCCCCCCGAAATTTTTTCAGACTGAAATTTTACACAAGGGTCCCCCCTTTGGTTTTTATCGCCCGAACGAAAAAATTTCCGATACGTCTCCAATTGACCAAATTTGCTATAAAATTTAAAAATTTCTCCCTATTTTCTCCTGTGGGCTGCCGCCCCCAGAACCCCGCAACCCTCTGGCTTACTTGTTCTTGTTATTATCTTTCATCAAAGCCTATGCATGTACATTATATATAGCAGGCGGGGAAAAAAACCCGCATTTTCATATTTCGTCATGTAGCTCATAGACTATACGTTTTCACGGGAAACCAAAAAATTTGTCGTAGGCCTAACCTTGCTCCAAATGCTGGGACCGGTTTCATTTCGCTATCTGTTACCATTTTTTGGCGGGAAGCCAAAAACTTGCCGGGGAAAAAAACCCATGTGGGGGAAAAACCCACCCCATAAATCACCCGAAAAGTGTGTTAGCGGTAGTTTTTCAATGCTATGGCACGTATTAGGAGTAGTAGAGGCCCCTGATGCCAAAACTATGCGCACATTTGCTATGGGGCCTCAGGTAGACAAGGTTGCTGCCCTTCGCAGCCCATTATAAAATTTTGAATTTTCCGATTTGAAAACAAAACACCTTTATTTCGACCGAAAACGTTGAAAACAACTAAAAAGTTGCTTTACGCTTCAAATACATGCAAAATCTGCACTTTATGGCTACTTTTTACGCCATCGACCCTCCATGGAGGGTACCGTAAGTGGGTGTGACTGGTCGTGACGGGCATATTTTAATTTTATTTGGTTATTTGGCGTTTAAGCAAAAGAAAATGACAGGTTGTAATTAAAAACATACAAAAAACTAGCAATAGTACCAGATAATACTACTTTCCGCTCCAAAGGGACCTCAAAATGACAAAGTCCGACTATTAGGCCCGTATTCCAGAATTCGACCAAGAAAATGTCAGTATGCGCATTTGTGTTAACAATAAACGTCTTTTTGCACTACCATGACTCTTTTGGAGTAACTACTAGGTTTTTCGATACCACCAGACCATTTTAAAAAAGTGGGTTTTCTCCCCACATGGGTTTTTTACCCCGTCTAATTTCGGTCATGCCCCCCCTCGTACGAACAAAGGAGGGACCTACCACTGCTGTCATGAATAGAGGAAGGTTAGTCCTCTGTAAAAGTGTTTTTACATTTGAGCTCGCATCTCTTAGTGCTAAGAAATGAGACTCCAAAATTCACCTCCCTTGGAGCCATGTCGGGTCAAAAATGGGAGGTCAAAATTTTTGACTCATAAAAAGTACCGACGAGACCCCGTTTGGATACAGCTTATATACGTTTGCCTACAGGGACTGTACTATACGCTGGCAAATTTTTAGACCTGTACCATATACCCAAGTTCCGGAACCGGGGTGGGTTTTTTTCGCACCAAAAATGGGGTGGGGTTTTTTCCCCGCCTGCTATACAAGAGTACATTATGCTCCATATCAAGGGCGTACCCAGGGGGAAGAATTCCCCCCGAAATTTTTCCCACTGATTTTTTACACAAGGGTCCCCCCTTTGGTTTTTATGGTCCGGCCGGAAAAATTTTCTGAATTGAGCAAATTTTGTCTAAAAATAGAAAATTACCCCAAATTTTTTTCTGGGGGCTGCGGCCCCCAGACCCCTGCGACTTTGTGGCTTACTATTCCTTGTTGTTATTTTTCATCAAAGCCTATTCATCAAAGTGCATTGTGCTGCAATTTCATGTCTACACGTGTCTATTATGCTACATTTACGTGTGTAATGCACTGTCTGATGTAACGTTCCCATCCGTTGTTTTAAATTTTGTCGGAAAAAATGTCTGATACGTCTCCAGTTGACCGAGGACTTCCGCCGCCAGACCCCCGCAACTGTGTGCCTTGCCTTGATAGAAGTTGCAGATTTTAGAGGGTATCCCGGGGTCAAAAACAGTAAAGGTGTCTAGCCGCCCCCAGACTCCCGCAACTATGCCTTTGTATTCTACTGTATTTGTAATGGTAGAGGCGGGGTCGCCCCCCCCCCGGAAAAAATTCCTGGATCCGCCTCTGATATATTTGAAATCTTTTTATAGTCAGGGGGGGGAATAAAAACACGCATAGAGAACTAAGCTCATAACATCAGATAGGTTTGATGTTGAGCAATGGTACCTACATCAGCATGTAGCTTGTGGCAAGAGCTATCGATTTGTGTAGTAAAACCGAATATACCTCATGCGCATATTGTGCCAAACCGGTTTCCAACCGTGTTTTTTTCACCCCGCATGTGGGCAAAAAAAACACGGCTGCGGCGGAAAAAAACACGGGTCATTTTTTGTGAGCACTTCGCTTTTCTAATGTTTTTCTAGTTTAAATCTTGTTTTTTATAACTGTTAAGCTTTTTAAACTGCTCTAAACTTTCAAAATCACAACGGGCATCAAGTTATATCCGACCTGATTCTACTGCACCTGCACGGTGTAACTCCATATTTTAGCAGTGTCAATGGGCCTGATAAAAAATATGGCGCAGAAAAATCATTCTACATCACTAAAAAACATTTCTGACACAAAATGAGTGTGATTTATGCGTCTTAAAAATTGACCTAAAATACGTGTTAAACATAGGGACCCGTCATCAGGGGCCATATCAACACAATACAATCAGTCCAAGGGCCAATTTTTTATGTGGAATTTTGAGGTCACAGAAGTACTTCATACAGCAAGTTTGGGCCTGCTGCCCATCTTCTCAGTACCTGCTTGTGATAAATAAAACCAATTTGAAGTGTGTTTTTTTTTACCCGTTTTGGGTTGAAATTATGGGGGTAAAAAAAACACCCAAAATACATTATTATTAGAAAGGTAGCGGAAAGCAAGGTATGCCAAAAGAAAGACCACATAAAATAATGCTACTATGCACAACATGAAGCGTCAAAAGAGCTTCATGCTACAACCTTAGCAACTTATTAAAACCCTTACGTTTTTGACCATTTTTTGGGTGTCAACTTTGAGCTTGTGGGTCTGCCATACATTCTGAACTTCAGTAATGACTAATGCAATAGAATTACAGCATATGACGTACTATTTCTATTGCAGTATGTTACAGCTCTGTAACCCTTGTGTTCGCTGAGTAATGAGCCGTGTTTTTTTTACCCCTTTTTTACTCCGTGTTTTTTTTACCCCCCCTGACTATATGTCTTGAAATGTATTTTTGCCAAATTTGAAGCAAAAAAATGAAATTTCTAAAAATTACAAAACAATTACAAAAAAGTTACAAAAATATTACAAAAAAATTACAAAAAAGTTACAAAAAAATTACAAAAAAATGACAAAAAAGTTACAAAAAAATTACAAAACGTTGAAAAGCAAATATTTCAAAAAATCGAAAAAAATTAAAAATACAGCTATTTCAAGGTCAGGATGCCTTTTTTATGTCTTGAAATGTGTTTTTGCCAACTTTGAAGCAAAAAAATAAAATTTTTAAAAAGTACAAAAAAATTACAAAAAAATGACAGAAAAATTACAAAAAAGTTACAAAAAAATTACAAAAGAGTTACAAAAAAATTACAAAACCCGTTTTGTAGTATTTTTGTACCTTTTTTGTAACTTTTTTGTAATCAGATTTTTTCCTGTGCTAAGCCCCATACTAAGCCGAAGCCCAAGCCTAAATTAAGGCCAAGATTGAATTTGGTCAAAAATTGTACGTTTCTGGCGAATTTGGCCAATTTTTCTGCAGGAACCCGGTCAAAGAGCCTTAGTTTTGATTCTAAAAAATTGTAAACAATAATCTGACACCATTTAGACACGATTAGAACAGAAAAAACAAGGGCTTTGAAAAAAATTGCGAAAACGTCCCTCACTGAGGGTTCAAATTTCGGGGGGTCATATCTCAGACAAACCAAAAAATGAAATGGGGGTTCTTGAAGCACAAATGCTTCCCCCAAGATGCTCTACTAAAAAAATTAGGTCCAGTGTCCACTATCCCCCCCCAACTGCATTTAACCCCAAAGGGCTCTACTCAAAAAATAGGTCCACTATTCCCCCCCAACTGCATTTAAGGTGGCGTCAGGGGAACCGACTTTGGCGTTTAATTTTTTTCAGCGACATTTTTGACCATAATGTCTTGAAGGAAAGTTGTTCAAAATAAAAACAGCTTTCATTTGATGTGCATATTGTGATAAAAAATTTTTTTTAAATTTTTTGGACAATTTTGTAGCCGTAGCAAAAAATTTTTGTTTCCATATAAAATGATTACTCATATCATCGAAATATGCGGTTTCTTATTCTTAGCTTTAAATTGATGTATTAAACTTAAAAATACGTTGAAATTTTGCTGAGTTATTTAGCCGTGAAAATAGCAAATCCAAAATGCAAAACCTACAAAGCTGATAAATCTTCGAAAATGTCAAATTTTTTATTTAATTTCTTAAAAAATTGAGTATGGCTTTTTGTAACTTTTTCAACGGAAATATGCAGTCCTAGGAAAGGTCTAATTTTTGAAAAAATGAAACGTGTGGGCAAACCTTACATTTTTGCGCAGCGAAATCGACTACTTTTTTTGGACCTGGGTCCCAGCTGCCGTTTGCGATTGAGTTGAAAATTTGCACAATGAAAGAAAGAATATAAATGCAGACGTGAAAGTTTTTCGATTTTCAAATTTTGGCCCGCAGCACGTTTTGTAGTCGCTCAAACACGACTGATTTTTGAAAAATCGATTTTTTGCAAAATCAAAAATAAAAGTTAAAAATCGAAGATCTATCACGTCTAGATTTTTGAAAGATCTTTCTATTGATACCAAGATCATCAAAATCGGTTGAAGTTTCGCTGAGCTAGGTCAAAAATAAAATTAGTGTGAACAGGAAAATCGACATGGTCATAAAATTTGACACATTCACATTAAAGTGCTGAACTGTATTGTAAATAGGTTTTTTTGATGTCTCTTTGATATACAATTAAAGTGGTATAGCAGGCGGGGAAAAAAACCCACCCCATTTTTTGGGGGAAAAAACCCACCCCAGTTCCGGAACTTGGGTACGTGGTACAGGTCTAAAAATTTGCCAGCGTATAGTACAATCCCTGTAGGCAAACGTATATAAGCGGTATCCAAAAGGGGTCTCGCTGGTATTTTTTATGAGTCAAAAATTGGACCCCCCATTTTTGACCCGACATGGCTCCAAAGGAGGTGAATTTTGGAGTCTCATTTCTCAGCACTAAGAGATGCGAGCTCAAATGTAAAAACACTTTTACAGAGGACTACCCTTCCTCTATTCATGACCGCAGTGGCAGATCCCTCCTTTTTTTGTACGAGGGGGGGCATGACCGAAAATAGACGGGGTAAAAAAACCCATGTGGGGGAAAAAAACCCACTTTTTGAAAATGGTCTGGTGATGTCGAAAAACCTAGTAGTTACTCCAAAAGACTCATGGTAGTGCAAAGAGACGTTTATTATTAGCACAAATGCGCAAACTGACACTTTCTCGATCGAATTCTGAAATACTGGCCTAACAGTCGGACTTTGTCATTTTGGGGTCCTTTTGGGGTGGAAAATAGTATTTTCTGGTACTATTGCCAGTTTTTCCTGCTGCGCCACAGCGCAGCAGGCTTCTTTAGAATGAGGTGTCGGAAAAATAACGTGTAATTAAGAGAGTTATGTGTGTGCGTCTTCGCGTGTTTTCATCTGTGTAATTGTGCGGGTCTGTGTGAATGTAAGTGTGTGTTTGAAATGTGTCTCTTCTGTGGCAGTGGCCCTGTTCATTATATGTCTGTGTGTCAATGTAGTCAATACCTGTGCACGTACGTAATTATTATGTGATTAAAGCGGCTAAGTAAATACACACTAACAAAACTCGAAGTTCATTTGCATATTTTACATGAATGAATACGTATGGAATATAGATTGACAAATGCAAGGTTTACAACAAAATTTTATCACAACATTCACTACGTCCAATATTTTCATCTTTCTGTTTGCATAGTATGACATACACAGTACACTTACACACACATACACATAAATAACCCTTATAACAGTAAAGTCTTAAACCACACAGGCCTCACTTTCACTTTTGATAATAATATCTCACACTATTTAGTTTCAAACTGTTCATTGTTTTGCACAATTTAACAATTTAATAATTTGGAATACAAGTAAAATGGAGTTGATTATAGCCATAATGGCGCAAACCAGCCCACTACTTAACGGAAAATACGCAGGCACACAATCATGCACTGTTATAGCAAGCACGACGTTAGCAGCTTTGTAAATGACAATATAAATGCACCCCATGAAACTGACTAGCATTTCGTCAGTCATAAAACAGAAGAGAAGCTACTAAATAGTCGAAACTAAGGACCGATAAAATGAGGCGTATTATGAGCTTCCAAAAGTGGCAAAAGTGAATCACCATATGATGCAGATTTTCATGATAATACTAGAAACTGTTTACTGGACTACTAAACATCGTGAAATTACTTATGTGCTGCGCAGCAGGTTTTGGTTCACTACGTGAAAATATAGCTTGGATATTTCCAGGCTCATTTTGCATTGGGCTTTGCTTGTTTGTATGTTTTTGATTTTAACCTATTAATTTCTCTTGTTTAAACGCCAAATAACCAAATGAAAGTAGAATATGCCCGTCAGGACCAGTCACACCCACTCACGGTACCCCCCACAGAGGGTCGATGGCGTAAAAAGAAGCCATAAAGTGCAAATTTTGCATGCATTTGAAGCGTTATCGCAACTTTTTAGTTGTTTTCAACGTTTTCAGGCGAAATTAAGGTGTTTTGTTTTCAAATCTGAAAATTCAAAATTTTATAATGGGCTGCGAAGTGCAGTTTTCAAACTTGTGTCCCTGGGGCCCCATAGCAAATCTGCGTATAGTTTTGGTATCAGGGGCCTCTACTACTCCTAATACGTGCCATAGCGTTGAAAAACTACCGCTAACACACTTTTCGGGTGATTTATGGGGTGGGTTTTTTTCCCCCACATGGGTTTTTTTTCCCCCAAATGGGTTTTTTTCCCCGGCAAGTTTTTGGCTTCCCGCCAAAAAACGGTAAGAGATAGTGAAATGAAACCGGTCCCAGCGTTTAGAGCAAGGTTAGGCCTACGACAGATTTTTTTGGTTTCCCGTGAAAACGTATAGTCTATGAGCTACATGACGAAATATGAAAATGCGGGTTTTTTTCCCCGCCTGCTATATTGCTATTTATTGCATGAGCTGAGCGCTGTTTTGTTGCTGAGCGCTACCTTAACCAAAATTATTGTTGGCTGCTACGTGCTTCCCATTCCATCTTTTAATAAAAAAATAAATGTTTTAAAAACGTAGCTAAAAAGTTTTAATATTGGCTAAAAAATTTTCGGACCTTTTAGCCACTTTGCTAAAACTTCCTGGCGAAAAAAAACCCAGCCCGAGAAACTTATATACTCCAGCAAAGCAAAAAAATCTGGTACTCATATTTTGTATTTTTTTTACCCCATCTGAATATAATTCATCTGGGCTAAAAACATGCGTAGACTTCATTAAAACCGTTTATTCGGCCGCAAAACGTCGTTTTTCGGCCCATATGGCGTGGCTGGAAGCTGGGATTCTCCCAGTCGCGGGGGTCGAGGCGGCAGCCCCCAGAAGCAAAAGCCGCTTTTTTAGAACTTGAAATACAATTTGCATGAAAAGAAGAGGTATATAACACTTGTTGAAAAACGAGTGCATATGCGGGGGTTTTGGGACAGCGCAGCAGCCTTAAGAAGGCAGAATTTTTAAAAAAAAACGAAAAAACATTGAAAACGTATAGGGTGCGGGATAAAACCCCCTTTTTTCTCCCTTCTGGCGCCTGTGCCAGCACGCTAATATGGCCGCAAAAATTTTTTACATGAACTCGCTACCCGTCCCCGGTCGCCACCCGAGGTAGGGCCCCCCTTCAAAAATTTCTGTATCCGCGCCTGGTTTAGTGTGTGCGTGTGGTTTTGTTGAGCAATTTCTGTATTATGCATAGAGAGCGAGGTATTCACCGGAGAAACTTTATCCAGCAAAGCAAAAAACCTTGTATGGATATATATGTGTGTGTGTCTATATATATATTTTTTTTTCACCACATCTATAGTGGCAAATGAATATTGTGGACTATATACGATGCAAATCTCTGTGTTTCAGAATGCTAACATTTCTCCGGTTATCATTTATGAAGCACGGCATCTATCGTCGCAGGGTTTGGTCTGGCAAATATATCCGTCTAGCCATGTTCCCGTATTTGCAAGTCTAAGCTCAGTCATCCATGGATCGCTCAGATTTGGAGACGATTCCCGAGGACGGCTTGTCGAGCGCCAGTCGCCTGACCCACGAGCCGCTGCTGCCCGAGCGAGCGCCCGACCTCCTGCTGGGGGCGACGGCCTATGGCGCTCGCAGTGACGGCGAGTTGCCCTGGGGGGTCGCCAGCCGGGTCGTGTCCGCCCCCATGGTGGCCAGCGAACCGGACGACGTGAGCGGATCCGGCCACGCGACCGGCGGCCCCTCAGTCTACCTTCCGGCCGGCATGCAGACGGCCGGGTGTGCGCATGTCAGCTTCTCGGGCAGTGCCAAGAGTGTGGGCGGGTCGACGGGCGAGCAGCTGGGGGAGCAGTCGGGGGCCGGGGGGCGCCGGACGCACAAGGACAGCATCACGGTGAAGGACCATCACCGGCTGGTGCAGTCGCTCTACAAACGCACCCGACGGCGCCATTTCACTGATCCGGTCGACTTTGAAGGCGTGCTGAACATCATAGGTCAGTTGGCACCATATAATACGTTGGCAGGTAGCAAATTCTAGGGTGCGAATCAAATGTTCTCTTCTTGAGCCACCATTTTTGCTTTGTGAGCCACCGATTTTGGCGACGTGAGTTGTGACTCGTGGGCATTACATTGCAAGCATTTTTGGGTGGGTGGGGGAGAAGCACCTGTCTGAGCGGGGGTGAGCTTGCCCTGTAGGGGAAGGGTGAAAAACCGCCACACCCGTTTATGGTTGGCACACTCTTCGCCAGACACAGCAGCAGCAGCATGCTTGCATCTGAGGACGTTTGTAGTTGCACACAAGTCTGAGATCTGTTGAGTTGATCTGGATTAGGTTCTGGTTGCCCTCTGGTTCTTTTACTATCAGTTGGTGTGTTGTGTTTCAGGTGGTTGTGGCTGGTGGCAGATGTGGGTGTACCTGTTGTTGGGGATCCAGCAGGTGCCGCACGCCATGTTCAATCTGTCCATCATCTTTATGATGATCGCGCCCGACCACTGGTGCTGGGTCGAGCAGCTCAGTCGCCCACACCACTCACACGCCGAGCAGTGGATCAACAACGCATCGCTCACTAAGCACATCAGGTCAGTATCACACTATGCTACCCGTTAGACTACCCCATAACAGTGACAGTGTATGTGTGTGTGTCTTGTGTGTATGTGAAAATGAATGAAGTGTGTGGTGTGTGACGGAGTGTGCTTGTGTGTGTATGTATGTGAATGAAGTGTGTAGTGTGTGACTGAGTGTGCGTGTGTGTGTATGTATGTGAATGAAGTGTGTAGTGTGTGACTGAGTGTGCGTGAGTGTGTGTGTGGTGTGAGTGAGTGTGTGTGTTGCAGCATCCCCCAGAGCCTGAACGAGCGGACGGGGGAGCTGGAATACGACTCGTGCCAGATGTACGTGCGGGACTACGAGGAGCTGTCGCACCACCCCTACGACAACGCCACGGCCATGGTGGCCCGCATGAACGACAGCCTGCGCACCCAGCCCTGCCAGAACTGGACCTTCGACCTCAGCGAGATGCGCGTCACCATCGTCACACAGGTGCACACTACTAAAGTCTGGCCGGCCGGAGTCTGGCACAGCATGAAACACCCGATTCCATTACGAAAAAAACCAACTGCAAACAAAAAGAGTACAGCTAGTAGTCAACGAAAATCACAACATCTGTTTTATCTCAGGGTTCAGCAATTTCTGGTCAGACTTCACTACTTCAGTGTTTGTTTGTTTGTTTGTTTGCTTGGTTGTCACAAATACAGGTTTAGATGCTGGTCAGTTTAGTGTATATTAACATTAGCATCATTTCTAGCAAACTAAGTTCTAAAGAATGTGTTTTTTCAATTTTTTTCAGTGGAACTTAGTCTGCAATCAGAACTTTCGCCGAGCCGACGCGCATCTGGCCTATGCCATGGGATATCTGTTCGGCTGCTTCGTGTCGGGCCTCTCTTCGGACAGGTGATTCTTGAAAAATAGTGTTTGTCTGTCAAAAGATGTTGAACGGACATATATCCACTTTTTGTGGCTCTGATGAAAACATTTCTTCTTCTTATGCTTAAGCTTGGTTCATTAGTATCAGTTAATGTAGGTTATTATGATTGATTTATGCATGGATTTTTAAACAATGGAAACCATGCTTGGCAGCATAACATCCGTGAAGGACATACTATGCTTCATGGTGATTCTGTGGTTTGTCTCGCACATGTTGTCGTCTGATTCTCTTGCGGGTATATACTTTTGCATTTTACAACAGAGATCCGTGAAGGGCATTTACCTGAGGCACTGCCCCCCCCCCCCCCCAGTGGCGTACCCAGAAAAAAATTTCGGGGGGGGGAATGCCTTTTCAATTTTTTGTAAAGGGGAAAAATGCACTTTTTAGCAATTTTAACACTCGTAAAACGCCTTACAAACGCAAGATTACTAAACCACAAGGCTGCAGGGGTCTGGGGGGCGGCAGCCCCCAGAAAAAAATACGGAAAATTTTCGATTTCTTGGCCAAATTCTGTCAATTGGAGGCGTATCAGAAAGTTTTTCCGGCCAGACCATAAAAACCAAAGGGGGGACCCTTGTGTAAAAAATCACTGGGGAAAAATTTCGGGGGGGGGAATTCCCCCCATTCCCCCCCCTGGGTACGCCCTTGCCCCCCCCCCCACGGATGGTATATATATATATATATATAGTCGCTTGTGAGGTGGTCTATACCCCTGACGCTCCAGCCCATTAAACGGAGATGAGCACTGAGCTTCTAAGGCTGGAACTGCCGGACGTCAAGTCCAGGGGTTACCTTTACCCATATATACATGTAACGGGGCCAAAATTTCGGGGGGGAGGGCCTCTCCGGCCAAATTTTAAGGACCCTCCTCATGTTTGACCAAAAAAACCCTGATTTTTGTAAAATTTTTTCCAAACAAGTGACATTTTTGTAAAATTTGCCCAGATTTTCGGGACCCTCCTGCCTGGCCCCTCGATTTGAGGGGGGGGGGGGGCTATCCCTCCCTCATACATGTATGCCTTTGCCAGTTTTATTTTTAGGTTTGGTCGCAAGCCCACGATCATCGGCTTCGGCCTGTTGGCCACCCTGTTCGGCATCGCCCTGGCCTACTCCAGCTATTTTTCCATTTT
>JASANF010010629.1:0-11537 GCA_030248245.1 Trissonchulus sp. WLG1_4
AGTGGACTTAATTAAGTCCGCTGCAAATTTAAGTCCTCTTAAGTCCGACTTAACTGGACTTAAACTT
This sequence comes from Trissonchulus sp. WLG1_4, assembly GCA_030248245.1. NCBI lineage: Eukaryota > Metazoa > Nematoda > Enoplea > Enoplida > Ironidae > Trissonchulus > Trissonchulus sp. WLG1_4. The sequence goes on from JASANF010010629.1 coordinate 68, forward strand.
GCAGCGGACTTAATTAAGTCCACTTAAATCCGGTATTTTTGGAATACGTTTAAGTCCACTTAAGTCCGCTGGTTTAAGTCCAGTTAAGTCAAGTCCAGTTAAGTCCATTTTAGAAAAAGGCCCTTTGATCTGAGCTCAAGAAGCGATTTTAAATATGTTGCATCCATCCATATAAACTTTTAGTGAAGCGTTATATTGCAATATATTGAATAATATATTGATAATATAATAATCGAAGCATATATTGAATTTCAACATACTCTGTGAACTCTCTGTCTGCTCTGCATCTTGCATGCGTTCAAATACAAGCGAGCTGACAGACGATGTACCTAAACGCGCACACACACACAAACACACAGTCACAGGTTGCAGCACTATTTTAGTCACAGCAGGAAAGTAACAACACAGTGAAAGCGAGACAGCAGGCAGGCTGTGCAATACTGTAGCACTCAAACACAGTCTTAAACAGTGGACGCAGACACAATTATACAGCAACCGCACAGTAAAACATACAGCCGCACACGCAAAACATACTTTGCACTACAGCACAGTAATCATAGCAGAATGAACTTAAGGGGGTAATGTCGTTTTCGTGGTTTTTGACATTTCAGTGTAATTTTTGCGCCCACAGAACTCAAGCTAAAAACGGACTACGGCTTCGAAACTTTAACCACATTATCTTCAGGAAAATATCCCCACCCGTTTTTTTTCTTTTCTAAAAATAGTTTGTAGTGTCGGTGTTATAGGCTTTTGAAAATTTTAGAGAAAAGTCAAATTACGTGATTTTTGCACGAAAATGTCATTTTCTCTACGTAGAAACGACTTATCAACTATATCAAAAAAACGGGTGGGGATATTATGTCAGTGCATAACTGCAAAAAGTTTAGTAGTTGTTGGCTGATCTTGAGTTTCATAACTGTGGCGCAAAAATTAGTCAAAAAAACCGCTGATGGGGTGTATTCAAATGATAGCAGCAGTAAAATTGCAAAAGATAATCTGCTTTTAATTATAGTTTTTTAAAGCTGGAAGGTGTAAAAAAATGTAAAAAAGACCGCTCTAGTTTTTGTTGAGGTTAAGTGCAGTTATGGTAGTTTAAAAAAACACCTAAAAACGCAATTACCCCCTTAAATACCTGTTGCGCTGTGGCGCAAGAGGAAAAAATATTTTCGTTTTGGCGTGTTAGAATTGTTGCCCTGTGAAAGACTAAGACACGTTGAGAGGACAATATGATTGCAAACTTTATTGCAAATTGATAAGGTGACGTTATGATACCGCAAAAAGAGCATAAATCAAACTTGCATTGTGTAAAATAACTAAACATGATGATGGTGATAATATTTTGTAATGTATTATGTTTTATAGATTTTGCGAAAAGAGCGTGTGATGACCAAACCGAAGACAATCGAACACATTCTTTCCGAACGCACGGTGCTAGAAACAATACGAGAGTGCCCATTTCTGGTCTCTCTGCACTACGCTTTTCAGACAGAGTCCAAACTGCACTTAGTTATGGGTAAGTGTTAGTATTGCGTAAGTTCCATGAGGGATGGATGGTTCAGCATCAGCTCGTGAAGAGTTGAATATAATTGTGTGTAAATATATTTAAGTCCTTTTGTACAAGTTTGTATTTTGCGTTTATGCTGGATATACGAGTAAGGGGGAGACACTGTTATGTACGCGTATCTGCCTTTTGCTCTTTGTGAGGTGTCAGTCATTCAGTGTGGAGAACATACTGATGCTATTTTAGGTGAGATAGCAAAACTTAGCACATATTTCATTTTTTGCTCATTTAACAAAGATGAACAAAGACAATGGCAACTAGAGGAAACCTTACCCCGAGCCCTTTTAGTGATGATGAGCTTGCTCGTACAAAAACGGGCATCTTAAGCGGTTAACTGTTAGGCCGGGTTCACACTGGCACTTGCACAAGCACAAGCACAGGCACAAGCACAAGCACAGCCGGTTCACACTGCAGAAAATTCTGCACAAGCACAAGCACAAGCACAAGCCCAACGCTTGTTCAAAAATTTTATCTTTTGCACAAGCACAGCCAATCAGCGTAGAGATTTTTCAGCAGTCAGTTTGGGTGTATGCATATGGCGTATGCGTATGGCGCAAAATTAAACGAAGAGTGGTTGTTTTAGGGGAGAACCCTTGCCTAAATAGATCTTATATTAACTAAAGAATGCATTGCGTTCATTTTCTTTTTCTTTCTTTTAATTTTAGTTTCGTTTAATCTTTAAATTCGAATTGCATTTCAGCATTATTTTTCCCTTTTTTCTAGTTTATTTTCCTTCTTCCGTAAATTAGTATAAGAAAGTTTTAAAACTTTAGCCCAAAATTTCAGAACAAAACCTAAACTTCTGAACAGAAAAGACGTTACATTGGCGGGCTTCAATTTGATTGGTTGGGCTTGTGCTTGTGCAATTTCCAGTGTGAACGTCTACGCGTTGTGCTTGTGCTTGTGCCTGTACTTGTGCCTGTGCTTGTGCTTGTGCTTGTGCAAGTGCCAGTGTGAATCCGGCCTTAAGCGTTCGGATAGAGATGTTAAGTAAAATGTTACACGTTGTGAGTGAGGTGACGTAAATATCTACCTTTCATAATTTATTTTTTCAGATTACATTCGTGGTGGGGAACTATTTACTCATCTTTGCTCAAAAGGCAACTTCACAGTGTCCGAAACTAGAATGTTTGCTGCTGAACTAGTTGTTGCCTTAGACACATTGCACAATGTAGGTTTCAGTAGGCTTTATTTGGGTTAATAATTGCTGCTTTGTTAGTTGAATTGACGATTCTTATAAAATTTTGTTTAAGTGGGTCAGTTACGCTTTTCCCCCTCCTCGTTGATAAAATTAAAGTTTTTGAAAATTTTTATTTTTCATAAAGCACATGTTTTCATCTTGAGAAGCAAGTAACCTTCCTTAAAAGTAATATTTTGGTTTTGGTCCTAGGTCCAGTAAAAATAAATAACTTTTAAAAGTGTCAATTAATTAAAAAAATTCAAGACTTGTACCAATGTATGTTTTGAAGTCCTGATGTAAAATGGAGTTCACTAGTACCAAAATAATGATATTAACTGAGAAAGAATACTATTTTTGCTGAAGTTGCTGTGTAGAGACTAAATCCTCAGCTGAGCAACCAACAGCTGAAATTACCATTTAACAAGGTGAATAACGTAACCACAAATAAAGCAAAACCACCGTGAATTATTTTGAAAATCTTTAGTGTCATCCATTTTCGATCACTCTCCTTTGAGCCAAGGCCCCCTTCAACAATCCACACTTTCTTGGCCAGCCGAAAATAAATAGGTCACTCCTAGCACTGTTTTAGCTTAACTTCATGCTGCTGCTACCGATACTGTTGGGTTAAACTTAGAAAACTATGTTCATTTCAAATTTCAAAGGAGTTTTTTGCATCTATTTACTTATCTTATTATTCTGTTTTCAGTTAGGAATAATTTACCGTGATGTCAAATTGGAGAATATCATGCTGGATGAACGAGGTCACGTTGTGCTGACTGATTTCGGCCTTAGCAAGCATTTCCGTGCTAATGAAGTGAGTGAACTTTTTATATTTTGCCATGTTACTAGTTACACATACACTAAAGTCTAGTCGAGCCCCAGAAATTGCTAAACCATGAGACAAAACAAGTGGCGCGGCTTTTGGGTCTATTCGTTGTACTCTTGACGGCTGAAATTTGTTCTTTTCGTCATTAAAATCGCGTGTTTCTTGTCTCAGAGTCCAGCGATTTTTGGTCAGCGTTTAATTTGATGTGGTCTATTATAAAAACAGGCTATTAAATAGAACCAAATTCCTTCGAATTTAAACCCTCCTCTATTGAATATTTTAAGGCTTAAAAGCACACCTGTTTGGATTGTTCGCAAAAGAGACGTGCGATGCCGCTGCTGTAGACAAGAAGTAGATTTTAGATAGGAACGTGAATCGTGTCACAATGACTTGATAAATAACAGAGATTTGCTGTTGGGCAGAAAGCCTTTTGTGGAGATGTGCCCCTTCCACTTTTATAGTCATTTGTGAAATGACATATAAGTGCTGGAGATAGGATTTTTATGTTAAGGCGAGGTTCGATAATGTTTTGGCGATGTTTTCATAGGTGTTTCATTGTTCTAGGCTGATATTCTTATCACCATGGTAATCACTTATCAGCGATCAGTCACTCTTGACATACTTTGTAATGAGCGTATTTCAGGTTCAAAGGGCGTACAGTTACTGCGGTACGATCGAATACATGGCTCCTGAGGTCGTACAGAAGCCGGACGGTGGCTATGATTATGTGAGTGTGGTTGCTGTTTTTTGCTAAATCGCGAGTGCTTGTTTCACTGCTTTAGTTTGCCCCATGAAGGGGCCATTGTTTCAAATTAGCTCAATCCCCCTTTACCCTTAATGTTAGAAAGTTCTGTTTTTCCAATCGAGTGGTTTCCCCGTGGAACTCACTTCCTGAACACGTTGTTACTGCCATTTCAGTTAACTCATTTCGCCAAAAATTGTTTGATATTCGGCATTCACTCTGCAAATTTCTGAAAGTATATAAATGTTTTTGCCAGAGTAGCTAAGTTGTGGTGTGCACATTTATTTAATTTTTTTTGTTGTTTTCTGTTATTACCTAGCGTGCTGTTTTCTGTTTCTGCTGTTACCGAACATGCTATTTTCTGTTTCTGTTATTACCTAACGTTCTGTCTTCTGTTTCAAGTTTTTTTTCTTGTTACCAGTTTTCTTTTGTTGCGTGAGCGTGATCCATGCTTTCTGGAGTAAACCATTTTGCATTTGCATGAAGTTATAACTAAATATTATCAGCTCACTAGCTCAGATTATCAATATTATCAATGCGTTGATATCATCTGATAAATAGTGATTCACAGAAGCTAATTTACTGCGCTAACCCTTCATTGCGATAACTGATGGGTCAGATAATAGCCTAGTTTATTCATCAGTTTAATGAAATGAGGAACGAAATTTGTTCTTTCTGTTATACTGACTATATGTATGCACAAAATCTGCAACGCTTTCTTTCCCGCTTTGTTGCTACATCATTGCAGCTGTAATTGTAAGATATTTTTTTAAAGTTAGATGGTTTCCTTTTCAGACTGTAGACTGGTGGAGTCTTGGAGTTCTGGTGTTTGAGCTTCTCACTGGCTGCTCTCCGTTTACCGTTGAAGGAGCAAAAAATAGCAGTAAAGAAATAGCCTTGTAAGTACAACACTGGTCAAGTCATTTTTTTAGCGAACGGTTAGTGGATGTTTACTATGTCATTCTGATTCTATATTATTTCAATCACTCCTGGTTTGTTTTTTTGCTGACTTTGTTATTGGAGGCTGGCCGCTTATACTACACAAAACTAATGTTGTTTTGTATTTTTTGAGGCGTATTTTATCGAAGGATGTCCCGTGGCCTCGCAATATGGATCCTATTGCAAAAAATTTCATTTCAAAACTGCTGGTCAAAGATGCAGCGAAACGGCTGGGCGCAAGCGGGGTGCAAGAAATCATTAGTCATTGTTTCTTTAAGGTAAGACTTTCCGGAGTAGAATGGATTTCTTTCTTGTTTTATATGGATCCTGGACCTGAAAATGAGCAGAAATCATAACTGTCCCCACTGATTCCATAAATGCAAAAGTAACTAGTCGGGTGGCTACAACGGGTTGCCGACAGTGGGTAGAGGACCCTCTGTTCTAAGCAAAGGACCCTCTATTCTAGGTAGAGGACCCTCTGTTTGTGTTCAGGAGCTCAAATTACCCCTAGAAACTTCAAAATCTCAATTTCGAAAATTTGACCCCTTTGGCCCCCTGGGGCATGGTAAACTAGGGAGGGGGGCTTGGCGGGGTCCACGAGCGTTCTAGGCAAAAATGGACACCGGATTCGTGTTCAGGAAGCCAAATTACCCCTAGAAACATCAAAATCTCAATTTCGAAAAATCGACCCCTGGGGACCCCCTGGGCAGGGTGCCCTAGGGGGGTCATGGAAGGGTCCCCAGGGGTCGTAGACAAAAATGGACCTCGGATTCGTGTTCAGGGGCCTAAATTACCCCCAGAAACATCAATATCTGAATTTCGAAAATTTGACCCCTGAGGACCCCCTGGACCCCCTAGGGTGGGTACCCTAAGGGGCTCATAAGGGGGTCCAGGAAGGTCCTACGCAAAAATGGACCTCGGATTCGTGTTCAGGGGCCTAAATTACCCCCAGAAGCATCAAAATCTCAGTTTCGAAAATTTGACCCCTGAGGACCCCCTCATTTTGAGGGTCACGTGACCCGGCCCCCCGTAAGGTCACGGGGTCAGCGAAGTGGGGGGCACAATCACTCAAGGGGGGGGGACCCTTCCACCAAAGTTTGGTTCATATCCATACAGTATTACCTCAGAAAAAACGCTTACAAACAAATGGTCATACTAAAAATAATTAATATACTTATACTATCCTATTCATAATGATAATGAACATGTCAACTCCATTTTGAAGTATCAGTTAGAACCATGTGTGGCATTATGACGTTTAGCTTTCAAATCTCGTGCAGTGGCTTGGTTTCAAAGTTATACGCTACGTAAAATGTAGTTATTTGCCTGTTGCTACGAGCAACGTTTAAACGTTGTTACAGAAAACGCGGTACTGTCCATTTGTTTCATCAAAGTGTCTAAAAGAAGCGTTAATGCGTCATACTACACTGTTATGCTGTGACTTTGAGTTTAAAAGGGCGTAAAATGGAGTTATTTTTTACTCCGCAGAATCCTCCGCGACAGGCCATTTGTAGTTCGTTATTTCTGGAGGTTAACCACAAAAATGGCCATAACTTAGGCTATGAACATCGTAGAAAGCTGTAAATTATGTCATTGGAAAGACAATTTTTAGCCCTTTCAAATGACATATCACATGATGGCGCAAGTTCCTGAAAATAAGTCAAAATTTGACTTTATAAGTTTTGACGTACGTTAAACGTCAGGTCACAGGGTCATGTGACCCATCATTTGAAAGCTCTTCAAAAATTCTCCCAAATGACGTTAAAATTGTTACTGTACCACTATTGTATCAAAAGTTATTGCCCCTGAAAAGTTTTTCCAAAAGGGGCTTATAGTACAGATCACACCATGAGTGATCAAATCTCTGAGCAATTGAATATAGGCAAAAATTTTAAAAAATAAAAAAATTAAATACCTAATGTAACATAAAACAAACAAAACTAAGATAAATACGATATAGTCTAACTAGTCTAATTAGACGCACTAGACTTGTAATATTAATAATATTAATAATAATAATAATAACAGACATTTCAGATACAAAAGGGTTGCCTTTGCTTCGCAACTGGTCGGCAACCCAATGATCTGTAACTGAAAGCCTGTTTGCTTAACCATCCTGATGTACTCTGTACTGTCCCAAGGACGTAGCGGTGGTGGGGGGCGAATTCGCCGCCCCCCCCCCCCCGAAATTTTCTTCCCGGTGAATTTTTACACCAAGGTTTGGTTTTTATTGCCCGGCCGAAAAAATTTCCGATACGTCTTCAATTGACCGAATTTGGCCTCAAAATAAAAAAAATTGTAGACATTTTTCAGTGTCTTGAAATGAGGGGGGTACCCCACCCATTCAACTGGAGACGAGGTACTAAACTGATGGTACCCCCCCTCAGTTGAGTACGGGGTATCGTTTTGAAGAGGGGTACCCCCCCTCAGTTGAGCACGGGTCTTCAGTTGAGGGGGGGGGTACCCCCCTCTCAAAACCGTACATAAACGGGCTATTTCGCGCTCCGCATTGGAAGCACGCCCGAAGGCATAATAGTAAGAGTGTCATACTCTTCCTATTATGTACTCTTGGTTCTACATAAAATGTGTGCTGATGTATCACTATAACCTCTCTGCGCAATTTTTTTCAAATTGACGCAAAAAATGTTGGGCATTCGCATCATGCAACTTTGTGGTGTAGTGATCTGGCGTTTGTAAGGAGTTTTGTACAAGTTATGTTTGATAAAAAGTGCATTGTAAGTTTGTAACTCATAGTACAAAAAATCAAAAATTCATTCCCACCCGAAATTTTTTTCTAAATACGCCACTGTACTGTCCCAGTCACGAAAATCTGCAGGTTCGGTAGAGAGCATCTGTTAGATCCGTAAGTGTGGATGCGGCTAGTCACAGTATACCCAGGAACATGGTTTTTTTTTCGTTTTGGAAAGTGTGCAAAATCTGTGCAAAATACTTTTTGACTGTGCATTTTACTTTTGTAGTTTGCAAATTTTTGTAGCCGAATTTGAGCCCACTAAGCCTGACATAAGGTTAAAAAATTCCATAGGCACTAAGTCATCATTGCGCAATTGCAAGATTTGACAGAGCCTTTTACATGTCTCTTCATTACCACTGTGGTTGTGCAGTGGGGTACCCAGAAAAAAATGTCGGGGGCAATGAGTGCGATTTTTTGTAATGGATTAAAATGCACTTTGTAGCAATATCAACACTCACGAAAAACCTTACAATACAACCGCAAGATTACTAAACCACGAAGTTGCAGGGGTCTGGGGGCGGCAGCCCCCATTTTTCAATTTTTAGACCGAATTTGGTTAACTGGAGACGTATCAGAAATTTTTTCTCACAAATTTTAAAACAAAAGGTGGCAATGTCACATTAGACAGTGTACTGCACAAGTAAATGTAGCATGATATATAATATATGTAGACATGCAAATGTAGCATAATGTACTTGTGTATACATGCATAGGCTTTGATGAAAGATAATATATAACTAGGAATAGGAAGTCATAAAGTCACAGGGGTCTGGGGCGGCAGCCCTCAGCAAAAGTTTGGAAGAAATTTTTGTTTTTAGGCCAAATTTGGTCAATTGGAGACGTATCGGAAACTTTCTCAGATAAAGATCTTAAAACACGGGGGAACGTCACATCAGATAGCACACAATGTACACTCGTGTATATACTCATGCATAGGCTTTGATGAAAAGTAATGACAAGGTATATTATGCCTCAAAGTTGCGGGGGTCTGGGGGCGGCAGCCCCCAGAAAAACATTTGGAAAATTTTGGTTTTTTAAGCCAAATTTGGTCAATTGGAGACGTATCGGAAATTTTTTTCGGCGGGCACCAAAAACCAAAGGGGGGACCCTTGTGTACAATTTCACTTGGGAAAAATTTTGTGAGGGGGGGGCGGCCGCAGCGCTGCCCCACCCCCCTGGATGAGCCCCTGCTAACAGTATATAATTAATTTGCGTTTATGTATTTGCATATATAACATAGACAATAGACAGGTGCAGGGTCAGGGGTTGACGCAGGTCGTGAATACCCGCTGGTTGTTAGTACCCACGGGTTGGCCGTGGCTTGTGTCGGAAAATTTGAGCCGTGGGTCAACCCGCGGCATCCACTTCAGGTTGCGCTGCGCGGGTCGCTAGATTTTATTCCGACCGGCGAAACATGGAAAAATTATATACTGCATCAGAAACAGATTCCAATTTACAGAAATTCGAGTACTGCGTAGCAGTGCCATTAATTTAAATATATAAGCAATGTGAATTGTGAACCATGTATATACAGATGTGCACTGAGCAATTTATACATGGGCATCAGCTAAAAACAATCATCAGATATAGATTAAATATGTAGAATGGTGGGTCAAAGTGGGTTGCGGGTCGGCGTTTACAGCGCGAGTTGGGTCGCGGGTTACCCACGATTGTTGAGCCGCGGGTTGGTTTGGGTCGCACCTCGTAAATTTTGACCAGAGTTCCTGTGCAGAGTAGAACTCAGAAATTTTTTTAAATTTCACAGTAAATTGGCTAACAGGAGCCGTGCCAAAAGAATTTTGGAACACAGAACCAAAGAGGTGAGACTTCGTGGGGAGAGGACGCCGGACCGTCATTGGATTGAAAGGTTGTGCAAAGTTTGTGCAAAATAATTTTGGACTGTGCAAAATACTTTTCAATTGTGCAAATGCACAGTATTTTGCACAAAAAAACCCCTGCCCAGGAAGCACAGAGATAAGCTCAGTACATTATGAATAGGAATGAGAAAATCATGTTTCAGTTATATAGGCGCTTTTTTTGTCAGTGCAACCCATGCTCAGCATTAATCGCTTAAGTCGCCAGGCCGTTCTCTACCCCTGTTGGGGCTGTCAATAGACTATTCAGATTTGCAGAGTTTTTAATTTCTGTTCAATAGTGGTCATCTGAATGATCAAATTTTACAAAAGCCATTGTTTAAATTCAGTCTCCCCCGTGATTCATTAAGTTAGCTTTAGCTGAATTAATTAGGTGTACTGACGTAAGCATGAATTAATTGGCTTCGAGAATGAATTGGTAGCATAGGAAACTCTTAAGAAAATATTTTCATGAACATGATGCTGTTTAAGCATTTTCTCCAGATTTTCAGAAGCAATCCCATGTCGCACCAGTACACAACATGCTAGCTATTCGTATAGTTTTATGATTACGTAATAAATTGATTAGATTAATATCCATGGTTGTTTATTGATGTATAGGGATCATTTTCTGGCATATTTTTAGGCAAAATTTTATGGGGGGGGGCAGCCCCCCCCATGAATTGGGGGGGGGCGTCGACCAAAATGGGGGGGGGGCGCACCAAATTTACGATAAAACACTATTTTTACACGAAAAATTGGATGTTATACGTGAAATGTTACATTTTCGTACATTATTATAGCTACACTAATACGAAATTTAGCAAAAATAGACCCAAAAACCCGACATCGCTACTGCTAAAAAGTCGCTAAAACCCTCCTTCCGGAAAAAATTTTGGGTATGGGGGGCACCCCATCTGAAATGGGGGGGGGCTCCGGACCAAATGGGGGGGGGGGCGCCCCCCCAGCCCCATCCCACAAAAAAAAATCCAGATTTTATCAAAGCTAGTAGTAGTCTATTGTCTATTACTAAAGCATAAGCTTTTAGCTTAGTAGTGTCTAATGGTAGTAAGTAGTACTAAAGTCTGATCAGAATTATTGCAGGCCAGTGGCACAAAACATAACACGTGTTTTTATTACGATAAGAAAACTTTCAGTCAGCGTGCATTCAGCATTAGAATCACGCTATAATAAATAACATATTTTATGTCTCAGGGTTCAGCAACTTTCGGTCTGTTATTAGTGTTGTATAATGTATACATACAATACAAAAGAATATAATACAATAGAATACTTAATACGTAGTGTATCAAAATCAATATAAGCATATTATGCATACTTTAAACAAACAGTGTTTTACAATTCAATGGTGCGCAAGAACTGCAAGTCAACAACGGTTTCACTCTAAATTTACACTATTTAAGGCCTATTCACACGAGGGAGCATGAGCGGGCGCACACGCACACTTACCTACTGCATTGTGTCAAAAAATGCAGTAGGCAGTGTGAAAATAGAATGCGCTCGCTCGTGCGACCGCTCATGCTCCATGGCGTACGCCATGGCGCATGAGCGGGCGCACAAGCGGGCGCATGAGCGGGCGCTCACGCACACTTGCAT
>JASANF010010631.1:0-14637 GCA_030248245.1 Trissonchulus sp. WLG1_4
TTGTTCGTCCATGAAAATTTTTCGATAGGCCCTTAACTGACCATAATTGGCCTAAAAATCAAAATTTTCTTCAGATTTTGTTCTGGCGAGCCTCTTGCAACTCTGTAGCTAGTTTAGTCTTCGTCTTGTTTATTATTCTCTTTCATCAAAGCTCATGCGTTCAACATATATATTGTGTGCTGTACGCGTATATATAAATATTGCATACTTATACATGTACATTGTACAATGTACATATATATACTTTAAACACAAATACAAAATAGAATACAAATTTAAATATACACTAGCTTAATACATTGTTATCATTTGTGCTTTATTGGATATTGTAACATTTATAGTACTACCTAGGACTACATACAAATAGCTTTTGATTTTTTATTCTAGCATTCTTATGTTGCAGTTCTTACTGCTTATTCTTTATCAACAGTGCTGTGCTTTTTGTGTCCAACTTCTTGTATTACTTCAATTAGCTCAATGAAAGCCGAAGGTCGAAGGACCTCGGTTTTTCACGCTACACTGAAAAATTATGTAATCTGTGTAAACCTTAAGCCTGATTCACACGAGGTGGATTTTCAAGGGGATGACCTTGCGTCCCCACGCGTCCCCGAGGGGATCCCCTTGGGGACGCATGGGGACGCAAGGGGATCCCCAGACGCACGTGACTATATTGATTGGCCAGTGCATGCAGATCCCCTTGAAAAAAACGCTCGGAGAGCGATAAGCAAAATTCCCCATGGGGACCCCCAAGGGGATCCCCTGGGGACGCGTGGGGACTCCCACAGGGAATCCCCATGGGGATCCCCCTTGAGGAAGATCCCCTTGAAAATCTCCCTCGTGTGAAACAGGCGTTACTATCTAACATCTAGGAGAGGGGGCGACGGTACAGCCGCCCCCCGCCCCCCAATTTTTTCCAAGTCAGGGTTTTTTTGGGTCCACGAGTGGGTCCAGCCAGACTCAAGTTCTCTTTACTGGACCCAGCAAAAATTAACCTGACCCAAGCCAGCCCAAGGGCGTAGATAGGGAGGGGGGTCGCGGGGGCCGCGAATTCCCCCCCCCCCCTTTTGGTCCCCTTAAGAAGTTAACCTTAAGGTCTACCTTGAATTATCAACAAGGGTCCCCCCTTTGGTTTTTATCGCCCCGCCGAAAAAATTTCTTGATACGTCTCCAATTGACCAAATTTTGCCTAAAAATCCAAACATTTTCTAAATTTTTTCTGAGGGCGACCCTATCCAGACCCATCTCTATGGCTGACTACTCCTTGTTATTATCTTTCATGAAAGCCTATGCATGTCTACAAAAGTACACTATGCTGAACGTACTTGTATAATACACTGTGTAATACACTGTACCTGTCGGAAAAAATTTCTGATACGACTTTAGTTATCCAAATTCGGCGTAAACAGTTAAAAAAATCTTCATTTTTTTCTGGGGGCGGCCGCCCCCAGACCCCTGCAACCTGTGGCTCGCTGATCTTGCGCTTGCACTGCGAATTAAAGTGCTAAATTGCTGTAAATACTAAAATAACTGTCAAGTGTATTTAAGTGTATAGAAAGTCAAAAGTGTATAGAAGGGTTGCATATAAAAAATGTGAGTAAAAGTAAAAAAAAAAAAATTTGAAAATATTGCAAAATATAGGGTCTTTTTGAAGGGGGTTCCGGTTCCGGTTCCGGTTCCGGTTCCGGTATTTTTAGGTGGTTCCGGTTCCGGTTCCGGTAGTTTTAGGGTTCCGGTCGATCCCTGATACCCAGATAAAATTCTACGACTCTTTCATATGGATTAAAATTCACTTTTTAATAATTCAAACACAAAAAATTTGCATTGCAAATACAAGACCACTAAAGCCACAAGTTGCAGGGGTTCCAGAAAGAAACTTGCATTTTTTCAATTTTTAGATCGAATTTGAGCAAGTAAAGATGTATCAGAAATTTTTTCCGATCGGCAAATTAAAACCAGAGGAACAACGTCACATCAGGCAGTATGTTAGATAAATAAAAAGCAGCATAATATACTCATGTACACATACACGCGTATAGGTTTTGACGAAACATAATAACAAGAAAGAGTAGGAGCCAGAAAGTCGCAGAAATTTTTTTTCGAATTTGCATTCAAAAGAGGGCATTCTGGCTTATCACAGGCCCGTCGAGCACTGTGCATTATTGTGCAAAAATTTAATTTTTGTGTGCAAAATTTTATAAAAATGTGCACCTGCACAGGGTTTAGCACGAAAAAACCCTGGTATATACCCTAAAAAGTAACAACTAGAATCAGTGGCGCACCCACCCAGAAAAAACGTTGGGGGGAATCCCCCCATGGCCCCATTTCCTCCCCTTCTGGGTACGCCCTTGACTGCAATGTAAAGGAATGAACCCTTAGGCTACGAAAACTACTAGGTCTACGTCTAGTATTTATCTACCATATATATATACATACATCATACATGTATGTATGACTATGAGGGGGGGGGGATGGGGGGGGGACCCCCAAATCGAGGGGCCGGGGGGGAGGGTCCCCAAAATTCGGGGAAAATTTAGTAAAAATGGCACTTTTTTAAGAAAATTTTGCAAAATTTAGGGTATTTTTGGTCGATCAGGGGGGGAGGGTCCCCAAAATTTGGCCGGAGAGCCCCCCCCCCCCCAAAATTTTGACCCCGTTACATGTATGCTATCTATCTACACATGCATTTCATCACAGGTCATGCTTCAAAGCCCACTGCAGAACACTAGAAACCACTGGATGCTGAAATAACAAAAAATTAATAAAAGTGACAAACAAACAAGTTCAATAATAATGTGCAAATACATGAATATAAGATATGTATATACACATATACGACTTAATTACTGTTCCAGACTTCGAACTAGTCAAATTAGAGAAGTTACTTACTAGAGAGTATGTAGAGTATGACCAAACACTAAAGTTGGATTTCACAAAGGTGGTTTTATAAAACCATGGTTTTACGTACGCTTTTATACGATGAGCACATAGTTATTAACTTCATTACGAAATACCGCCTGATTCGTTACGAATGTCGTCATGTATATTAGGTAAGGGTTACGGGGCAGTAAGGGGTATCATCTTGAATACCTGCCATAGCCTGCAGCGGGTTCTCAAGGCGGACAATAGCAAACATAGTATATACAGGCCATCGTAACACGCATCGCACCATCAACATTGAAGACTTATATACATAATGTATCTACCTGCACTCCGGAACAATATTTTTCAACCAAGCAATTTAATACCGGCTAACGGCTAACCCCTGGATTGTCGCGGCCCAGGAGCCTAGCCAGGGGGGATAAGGGAATTCGTGCATGTCGTAGCGAATAAAAAGCATAGCCTGCCCTGTGTCATTTCTACAGCGATACCTACTGCTTAGCCGTCTAAAAGATACTGATGCATTCTTATTCCAGACCGTCATTCCAGACGGGTCTCGCCTCTCTGGAAAACCACTGTCATACAAGGCCATGCTGTCCTTCGTGCGCAGCATGGCTCGCAACTTAGGTCTAAATCCGTCCATGATCAGAACTCATAGCTTTCGTGTCGTCACGGCAACGGCGGCGTATCGGCAAGAGTATCACGTAGGCTGGCAATGCTACAAGGCCAATGGCTAAGTCAGTCATGCAAAGACCGCTACGTCGAAGATCAAATTGACAGCAAGCTCAAAACCAGGGTTGGCAGTCTCGGTCTCGGTCTCGGTCTCGGTCTCGTAAAAAACCCGAGACTAGGCTGGTCTCGGTCTCGGTCTCGGTCTCGGTCTCGGTAGGAAAACCGAGACCTGCCATAGGGTGGTCTCGGTATTTCAGATGAGACTTGAAGTTTTCGAAATTTTCCAAAATTTTCACAATTTTTTTAGAAGTTTTTTTACAATTTAAGTTTCCAAATAGAATGCCAAGCATGAAATAGTCCAAACTGTCTGCTGCAGAAGAATGTGAGTTGACAGTTCACCGGCAAACTATGGCTAATTTCAAGTTCAAACTTTGTATATCAAGCTAGATTTTTTAAAATAAACTTTGAGCTAGAATGGGTTGTCTGACTTAGCGATGTTGCATTTGTATGTATGTGGAACCTCGCAAGCATATATACATGTGTTAAACAGTAAAAATACTGACCATCATTTATATACCAAATAGTGCCAAGTTCGTAGCTGAGTTTTAATTAACAATTTGCGGGCTTACAACTTTACTAAGCGCGAATTGGGTTGCAGTTTAATTGAATTTCTTGAGCCCCAACCTTTAAACGCATGTCAAAACATTACGTATCCAAAAAACCTAGGTCACTCAAATGCTCTTTGGGCTATGGAGTGGTTGTATGGAGCATCAAACCTTCCCTCCACATAAATATGTCAGTGGTAACTGGTAGAAACTTTTCTGGTCCGTGATGATGCCCCCTTCAGTACTTTTGATAGTTCAGAGCACCACTGCACCAACACAAACGATTCTAGGCTGGCACCCGAGTCAGACTGCCAAGTGCCAAGGTGCCAATATATGTTTGCAATGCACTATAAAACGCCGTGTGGCATGCGAAGAAGTGTGCGAAACTTTTAAAATCCTATGTATTGCCACAGTCATTACTATCATGCATCCGGTCGTTAATATGTTAAGTTTCTCGCAACTTCGCAAGTCATACACTCATACAACCTAACCTAATGGTCACTTTTTGTAACTTAATTACCAATTTTTCACGTTTCAAAGTATCTGAATTTTTTAAATTGAAACTTGAAATAAGGTCCCCCAAGGGCTGGTCTCGGTCTCGTAGGTCTCGTTTCGGTGGTCTCGGTTGCCTGGTCTCGGTCTCGGTCTCGGTCTCGGTTGCAAACCCGAGACTTGCCAACCCTGCTCAAAACCTTGAGAAAAATGCTTATGCCCGCCCGCTTCCCACTGCAGGTTTAGGCCGGATTCACACTGGCACTTGCACAAGCACAGGTACAAGCACAAGCATAAGCACAAGCACAACGCCTAGGCGTTCACACTGGAACTTGCACAAGCACAAGCCCAGCCAATCAAATTAAAGCGCGATAGTGTAACGTCTTTTCTATTCAGAAGTTTCGTTATCGTTTCGAAATTTTGGGCTAAAATTTTTGCAGTTTTGAAACATTCTCGTACTATTTTATGAAAGAAAGAAAATAAATTAAAAAGAGGGGCAAAAATAAAGCTAAAACGCAATTTGATTTTAAAGATGAAACAAAACTAAAATTAAGAGAAAGAAAGAGAAAATGAACGCAATACATTTTTCAGTAAATATAAGATCCATTTTGAGAAGAATTACTCCGAAAAATCACTTTTCCGTTTAATTTTGCGCCATTTATGACTATACCCAAACTGACAGCTACAAAATCTCTACACTGATTGGCTGTGCTTGTGCAAAAGATAAAATTTTTGAACAAGCGTTGTGCTTGTGCTAGTGCTTGTGCAGAATTTTCTGCAGTGTGAACCGGCTATGCTTGTGCCTGTGCTTGTGCTTGTGCAAGTGCCAGTGTGAACCCGGCCTTAAAATTTAAGGTAGTAAATAAAATTGATAAAGGAGTAAATAAATAAATAGTAATAAAAGTAGTAACTATTAAAAATAATTATAACTATATATAAAACTAGCAATCGACAACTAAATTTTCGAATGAGGGTGACCAAGGATCGGGTTATCAAATATATGTAGTTAGAGGGGTAAAAAATATGATCGAATACATGGGGTAAAAAAAATACAGCCCCCCTGGAAGAAAAACCTCAACAGGTATATGCTGTTGAATACATATATACAACGGGGTAGTCACAACTGTACCCTTCGGCATCGGTATGTGAGGCCCCAACCTTCGCCCTAAATTGAACTTAAAAGCATATCCTCACACACTGTATGTAGTTAGGATGCCCTTGTTTTGGGACCATACCATGCATGGGCGTGAGGGGGGTTTGGGGGGTTCTCACCCTTCCCAGACAGGTGCTTCACCCCCCCCAGAATGCTTTGAATGCTTTTGAGGTACTCACGACGGCAAAATCAGTGTCCCACGAGGGCAAAAATGGGCGGAAAAGATGCTCCGCACCCCCCCCCCAGGATCGGCTACCGGCCCACGTATGGACCATACTCGTACTCGTAGCCTGTGAATCTGTGCTATGCTCGAACACCTTATGGGCAAACATAAAAAAATATATACAAAGCAAGCACTATTAGTTCTACATTACTTATAAGCATTACCTAGTAATAATCTGTGTTCAGCTTACAATATGAAGCTGACAAAATCGCACCGGTATCACAAAATCCGGTACACTTGACCCCGGGTCCACCCCTGGCTGTAGGGTATATGTGGTTAAGTGAGGAACGCACTCTTGGTGTCTGGATCTAGTTATCATGCTTTCGATGGAACAGCTGCGATTTTTTTACTTTCGCAATCAGAGGTTCATCCAATTTAACCTGTTTTAACCTGGAGATTATAGATTTTACGAAGCTTAAAACCTTAAGTACAGTTTGATAAACATTCTGTACAAAAAGTTTTAGAGAGATTTGCGATTAGTTTCAATTTGAATTCAAAGCGGCGGAAATTGGAGACTGAGATTAAACGAAAAAATGTCTTCATATGTATTTTTGGTGTAGTTTGTAGATGAGAGATTTGCGCCGATTCAGTAAACAAATGTAAGTGAACTATGCAGCTATTCGTTATTCGAGCAAAAATGGTATATATGCGTTTTTTGTCTAGTGTTACAAAATTGTAGTAATTTTTCTTCCAATGGTCGATTGATAATCACAGCCGCTTATCCGCTCATTTGCTACGATTATATTGACGCAATGAGATGATCTTATATATTATTTGTGGCATGATTATTTCGTAATTTGCCGGCTGAACGGACATACGGCTGTAAGTATGAATCGACTCTCAATCTCCAGTCGTTTTAGAAGAGAACTATGACTAGGCTAAAGCATATGTAAACCGTAAACCTAATCTAACCTTGAACATACATGTAACGAGGTCAAAATTTGGGTGGCGACTGGCGGGGCTCTACGGCCAAATTTTGGGGACTTTCCTCCTGTTTGACCAAGAATATATATATCAGTCAGATTCTGGGAAAATCGAATTTCATCACGATGGGTCAAAAAATGAAATTGGCTGAAACTTTGCTGTTTTGTTGGCCCTAGTGGGACTACTATTGTGGCAAAATATTATAGGATACAATGCAACCGTTTTTGACATAGGACGGTTTAAACTTTTTGGCAGTTTCACGACTACCATCACTCAATGTGTATATGGTTTATCAGCCATAACTCAACAGCTTCTCAAGGTATAAAAACAAGTTATATGTCATTTTAAAGCTCTTTTATTGCACAATTAACACACAATTTTTAGCGGCCATACATGGTCACTGTACGTCATAATGATAATGAAAACGCTCAGAACCCTTTGCTCTTGCGATGCAGCTGTGGCACTTTTTTGATTGTAACCCTTCTTGGGCTCTTGGGCAAGACACAATTTTTTTGCGTGAGCATGCAACTGTTAAACAGCTAGTTGTGTGCTGAGTTTCGTAGAAAAAAATCGTCTCCTCTGGTTTTGACATTGTTTTGAAATAGGGTCGTCGCCCCTTTGGCTTTACGAAGCAGCAACGTTTTTGATTGTAACCCGCCTTAAACTCTTGGGCGAGACTCAACTTTTTGCGTGAGCACACAACCAATAAACAACTATTTGTGTGCTGAGTTTCGCAGAAAAAAATCGTCTCCTCTGGTTTTGATACCGATTTGAAATACGATCGTCGCCTTTTTGCTCTTGCGATGCAGCTGTGGCACTTTTTTTGATTGTAACCCTTCTTGGACTCTTGGGTAAGACACAAATTTTTGCGTGAGCATACAGCCACTACAGAAGTAATCGTGTGCTGAGTTTCGTAGAAAAAATCGTCTCTTCTGGTTTTGACATTGTTTCGAAATACGATCGTCGCCTCTTTGGCCTTGCGATACAGCACCGTTTTTTATTATAACGTGCCGTGCCCTCCTGGTCAAGATATATACAACTTTGTGAGTGAACATGTATGCAATACACACCTAATTCTGTGCAAATTTTTGTGGAAAAGTTGTCTCCACCAGTTTCAACATCGTCAAGAAGTACGGTCGCAGACACTTCGACCTTGCGATGCAGCCAGAATTTATTATATAAACTTTTTGTTAATTTTATAGAGTTATATAAAACAAAAATAACCGATAGCATTTCCCGAAAAAAGTACAATAAGCAACTACTAATTTGTCTATTAGTCTACACTTATATATAAGTCTTTGCAGTTCAATCCGTTCCATTATAAATTTGCTTTGCCAACTATTGTCTGAATAGCCGCACAAAATAGATCTAGTAAGCGTCAAAAGCCAACATCGAAATGGGAAAGTGACAAGTCAAGCGGCACTTCAACTATGATGCGTACGGTACATATAAAACAGCGCACTGATTGTTTATCCAACGGCCCACACAGTTCATGGGCGGTCCGGGCGACGATCGTATTTAGAATCGGTGTCAAAACCAGAGGAGACGATTTTTTTCTGCGAAACTCGGCACACAAGTAGTTGTTTATTGGTTGTGTGCTCACGCAAAAATTTGAGTCTTGCCCAAGAGTTTAAGGCGGGTTACAATCAAAAACGTTGCTGCTTCGCAAAGCCAAAGGGGCGACGACCGTATTTCAAAACAATGTCAAAACCAGAGGAGACGATTTTTTTCTACGAAACTCAGCACACAACTAGCTGTTTAACAGTTGCATGCTCACGCAAAAAATTGTGTCTTGCCCAAGAGCCCAAGAAGGGTTACAATCAAAAAAAGTGCCACAGCTGCATCGCAAGAGCAAAAAGGCGACGATCGTATTTCAAATCGGTATCAAAACCAGAGGAGACGATTTTTTTCTGCGAAACTCGGCACACAAATAGTTGTTTATTGGTTGTGTGCTCACGCAAAAATTTGAGTCTTGCCCAAGAGTTTAAGGCGGGTTACAATCAAAAACGTTGCTGCTTCGCAAAGCCAAAGGGGCGACGACCGTATTTCAAAACAATGTCAAAACCAGAGGAGACGATTTTTTTTCTACGAAACTCAGCACACAACTAGCTGTTTAACAGTTGCAGGCTCACGCAAAAAATTGTGTCTTGCCCAAGAGCCCAAGAAGGGTTACAATCAAAAAAGTGCCACAGCTGCATCGCAAGAGCAAAGGGTTCTGAGCGTTTTCATTATCATTATGACGTACAGTGACCATGTATGGCCGCTAAAAATTGTGTGTTAATTGTGCAGTAAAAGAGCTTTAAAATGACATATAACTTGTTTTTATACCTTGAGTACCTGTTGAGTTATGGCTGATAAACCATATGCACATTGAGTGATGGTAGTCGTGAAAATGCCAAAAAATTTAAACCGTCCTAAGTCAAAAACGGTTGCATTGTATCCTATAATATTTTGCCACAATAATAGGCCCACTAGAGCCAACAAATCAGCAAAGTTTCGGCCAATTTCATTTTTTGACCCATCGGCACTTTCAACTAGCCTTGTTCGATTATTTCTCAGAATCTGACTGATATATATATATATATATATATATATATATATATATATATATATATATATATATATATATATATATATATATATATATATATATTATATATATATATATTAGACGAATTTCCGGGGCCCACCGCGAGGATGCGGATGCGATCTTTTGAACTCACAGTACCATTATTACACAAATATAAAAAGCAAACAAACAGTACAAGAAGACAGATAATTCATTTATTTATATCTTCGCCGCCACCACTACCCACAGACCCCCCTTTTGAAACCCCTTTCAAAAAATTTACCTCCAAACCACAAATAACATAAAAATGCGACAAGAAAAAATTCAACCCGAAAAAATATTTATAAACACACAAAAAACTTTTTTATTTCACCCCCCTATTAAAAAAATCCAACCCCCCCCAAAATATATATATATATAAACAAACCCCCCTTATCCATATAAACTTTCGCTTCTAAAAATCCATTTACCCTTCACTAGCCTTATAATTCCCCCCCCCCCAAAAAACCTAATCCCCCAAACACCTCAAAAAAAAAAAAATAAATATTACATAAAATTTAAATTTCTGGTTGGTGGGGGGGGGGGGGTAGGGTCCCCAAAATTTTGCCGGAGAAGCCCCTCCAAAATTTTGACCCCGTTAGATGTTTGCTGTAGACTGACTGTTGATATTTTTAGCTGCCATGAAAGTAATGAAAGGGGCGGCTAGAGTGTTCTCTGTCAACCCCGAGGGAACCGCAGCCGCTCGATTCCTGCATCAGGACAAAATAGAACTCCGTATAAGGCGTGAGGCGCTGAACCCAGCTATTAGCTTGACGCCTGGCGACATTGTTTTCGTGAATTCCACGGCTGAGTGGCATAACGAAGGACCTGTCACTGTTACCGAGGCCAGATATGTCCATGACTTTGTTGAAAATTGCTTGGGAACAATCATTAAGGTATATAATGGTCACTATGGGCCAATTAATTCCTTTCCGAATTAGACGGACTGGACTTATTTTAGTCCGAGGTTTTGGAATGGCAAATCGGGTTAAACGGACTAAACGAGTTAAAATATGTCAGCGGCTTAATTGTAGTCTTACCCCATTCCAAAACTATATACCACTGACTGGACTAAGCGGATTCAACATGCACGCTTAGGATTAGCGTGCATAGTTAAGTCCGTTTAGTCCGATTAAAAAGCTCACTTTAAAATTAAAAAAAACGAACCTTCATTTTTCATTTTTCTTATTTGTGGTAAAAAATTGTGCGTCAAAACATTACATGTACTTCACAAGCTGGCCAATCTGATATGTCTTGATTTTTTAAACTTTTATGTCTCTATTGTGTGATGTCTGGCTCACAAATGGTTATTGGTTAAAAATATTGGTAGATATTGGTAGACTAGTGTCTGGCGGTATTTATGTGACACCATATGGCATTTCACTAGTTTCTCAGTGAACGTACAATTTCAAAGCAAAAAGTTCTCATTTTGCAGCCTATGAGCAAAACTGCTTTGGCGACACTAACACCTTAAGTTCAAAGCTTTTGCCTCTAGTGTTCTGGCATATTTTTAGGCAAACTTTTATGGGGGGGCAGCCCCCCCATGGATGGGGGCAAGCGTCTACCAAAATGGGTGGGGGCGCACCAAGTTCACGATAAAACACTATTTTTACAGGAAAAAATGGTTATTATACTTTAAATGTTACGTTTTTTATACGTTATTATAACTTCGCTAATACTAAGTTTAGCAAAAAAGGACTCAAAAACCCGACGAACACGACATAGCTACAGCTAAAAATTCGCCAAAACGTAAACAATTTTAGGCTATGGGGGGCACCCCATCTGAACTGGGGGGGGGGCGGGTGCCGCAACCGAAATGAGGAAGCTCGGACCAAATGGGGTGGGGCGCCCCCCCAGCACCCCTCCACTAAAAATATGCCAGGTGTTTGTGTTTCCAGTTCTATTTTTAATTTTATCAGTAAACCGGAAAAGCCACAACCTTAGGAAGAATGTGTATCTGTAATACGTAAAGTTAAGGAGCTTACCTTTCGATTCTTTTCCTTGTTTTTGATGCAGAAGTTATCTGGCTGTGCAAAATTTATTTTGTAATTATATATTTATAATTTTTAAAAATTATTCGTTTATCGGCGAATGGTTACAGTGAAGGGGATTACAAACATAGACACTACAATCATAATAGTATATATACAGATATGGCATAATATGCAGCTCGTATGTTCAAGTTGGCAGTTTTTTGGTTATAGTTGAAATTTAGGTTTATCATTCATGTAACGTCGAACAATCTGGGGGGGGGGTGAAAAACCCCTCACGCCCATGTGTATATATATATACTGTATATATATATATATATATATATATATATATATATATATATATATATATATATATATATATATATATATATATATATATATATATATATATATATATATATATATATATATATATATATATATATATATATATATATATATATATATATATATATATATATATATATATATATATATATATATATATATATATATATATATATATATATATATATATATATATATATATATATATATATATATATATATATATATATATATATATATATATATATATATATATATATATATATATATATATATATATATATATATATATATATATAGTATATATATATATATATATATATATATATATATATATATATATATATATATATATATATATATATATATATATATATATATATATATATATATATATATATATATATATATATATATATATATATATATATATATATATATAATTGTGTGTGCGCGTGGGCGTGAGGGGTTTTTCCCCCCCCCCCCGTTGTTTAGACATTACGCAAATGATAAACCTAAATTTCAACTGTGACGCAAAAACTGCAAATTTGAACATTCTACGAGCTTGCATATTGCTGCCATGTCTGTATATATACCTATTATGATTGTCAGTGTCTCTTGTAATACCCCTTCAACTGTAACCCATTCAGCCGATAAATAAGAATAATTTTCAAAAATTATAAATATATAATTACAAAATAAAATTTTTCGCAGCCATACTTTCTGCATCAAAAACAAGGAAAAAATCGAAAATAAGCCTAATTTAACTTTCTTATTACAATACACGGTACTTTCTTAGTGTTGTGGCATTTCGGTATATCATGACTCAAAACAGAAATTAAACACAAAGGACACCCCTGTGGCATTTTTTTGAGTGGAAAATCTGTGGGGCGCCGCGCCCCATAATTGGTCCGAGCTTCCTCATTTCGGTTGCCGCGCCCCGCCCCCCCCGGGTTAAAAATGGGGTGCCCCCCATAGCCTAAAAATTGTTTACGTTTTGGCGAATTTTTAGCTGTAGTTATATACGTACTCTCGGCTCAGTTAATTGAGTATTTTTGCTAAAACTTTTTTAATTGTCCCGCGAAAATTCTATAATAACGTATCAAAAAAACATAACATTTAAATTATAATAACCATTTTTATTGTAAAGATCAGTGTTTTATCGTGAACTTGGTGCGCCCCACATTTTTAAATTGGGACGCATGCCCCATCATGGGGGCCCCTGCCCCTGAACTACCTGAGATTGTGCCAGAACGCTCAAGGCAAAAGTTGGACTTGAACGGTGTTCCATGTCGCCGGAGCAGTTTTGCTCATAGCTTGCAAAATGAGAACTTTTTGCTTTGAAATATGTACGTTTCGGCTCAAAAAACTAGGTGAAATGCTATATGGTGTCCACGTCAATACCGCCAGACACTCATCCTGCCGAGATATCTACCAATATTTTTAACCAGAATAGGCCATTTGTGAGCCAGACATAAAAAAATAGAGACGTGAAAAGTTTTAAAAAATCAAGACATATCATAATGGCCAGCTTGTGAGTTACATGTAATGTTTTGACGCACAATTTTTTTACCACGAATAAGAAAAATGAAAAATGAAGGTTTGCGTTTTTTTTAATTTTAAAGTGAGCTTTTTAATCGGACTAAACAGAACTTAACTATGCACGCTAATCCCTAACCGTGCATGTTGAATCCGCTTAGCTCAGTCAGTGGTATATAGTTTTGGAATCGGGTTAAGACTACATATTAAGCCGCTGACATATTTTAACTCGGTTTAGTGCGTCGTTAGCCCGATTCTTTTTTACAAAACCTCGGACTAGAATCAGTCCGGTTCGTCTTAGTCGGTTTTTTGTAAAATTGACCCATGCGTGACCATTATATACCTTAATGATTGTTTTCCGAGCGATTTTCAGACAAAGTCATGGACATATCTGGCCTCATTAACAGTGACAGGTCCTTCGTTATGCCACTCGGGCGTGGAATTCACGAAAACAATGTCGGCCAGGCGTCACCCCCACAGCTGGGTTCAGCGCCTCACGCGTCCCACGGAGTTCTATTTTGTCCTGAGGCAGGTAGGAATGGAGCGGTGTGCTGGGGTTGACGGCAAGAAAACACTCTCGCCGCTTCCGTACTTTTCATGGCAGCTAAAAATTCAACAGTCGGTCTCCGCGAACATCTAACGGGGTCAAAATTTTCAAAATTTTGAGCCCAAATCGGCCAAAAATTCAAAATTTTTCAGAATTTTCCCAAAAATGTGCCATTTTTTATTTTTACCTAAGTTTTGTATCCCTAGGGACCCCGGCGCCCCGGGGCCCTCGGATTCCGGTCCCCGGACCCCCCCTCATTGCGTGTGGTCTGCGGGGTACTCTTAGTCAAGGTTTCTCGTAGGGGCGGGAGGGGGCGCTCCAATAAAGGGCTCGCTGAAGCCCAAGATGTCACAATTACGTTGGGCGGCGAGCCTAATGGGATGCGTTTATATGGAATCATAAGTAGCGGGCAGGCACGTGTATACGGCAAATATTTCTGCGTGATAATCTGTCAAATGTGTGTGTGTGTGTGTGTGTGTGCGCGCGCGTGTGCGCCATCCGCGTCCGCCATCCGCGGAGAATGATCACAGACTTTTTAACATGCGCATGCATGCATCCGCAAAAACATGATGTCGGATGTTGCAGATTGCACAAAAAGTCTAAAATCCTCAAAATACGAACGGCATTTGTGCATGTATATACCAATATTTTTGCTCTTTAAACGGTGGTTTGAACT
>JASANF010010632.1:0-11385 GCA_030248245.1 Trissonchulus sp. WLG1_4
TAAGAATATGTGTGTATTAGGCGCAATTTGTTTGCCTAATATACTGTTTTTTGTGCTTAATTTATATCATTGCAATAACGACATTTTTAATAAATTTGCTGCCCGCATTGCAATATCCAAAAGCTTAGTAAATTTCCAATTTTTCACTCTGGCGCCCGTTGCACAAAATACCTGAAAAAGCGGTGGAAATAATAAGCACAACATATTCCACATGGTTCTTCAGATATAGTAAAAGTGAAAAAATTTAACATATTAGTCATATTGTTGGTAAAAGCCGGCTTCGTGGCGAAAATGGACGTCAAAATAAATCTGGCCTTTCACAGGAATCTGAATTTTCTGTAAAATTTTTTCAGTTAAAGTTTTTTCAGATGTTTTTTACAATTTCCTGTCTTTTATATACTGACTTTCAGGGGAATTTCAGATAATTTTCAGAAAATTCAGGCAAAGGTCAGATAATTTCACCCAGAATTCAGAGGCTCTGAATTTTATCTGAAAAAATGTTACTGGCTAATTCTACAGAAAATTCAGATTTACTGGTTTTCCTGTACTTTCAAGTTTCATCCTTTTGTCGACGTCATTGTGTAGCTATCGATATAAAAATTGATGAATTTTTATTAAATTTTCGCACAATTTGCAGTTTGCCACCAAAAGTAGCAAACATTTAGAGTACCCCCCTGCCGTGGTAGGTCCTGCACTGCCAAGCGCGTAGTCGGGGGGGGGGGGGTCGCGGCGTTCGCGGGCGACCCCTCTTTTGATCGAACCTGAAGAAATTGTCTACAAGGGTTCCCCTTTATATATATATATATATATATATATATATATATATATATATATATATATATATATATATATTATATGGTTTTTATCGCCTGGCCGCGAAAATTTCTGATAGGTCTCCAATTGACCAAATTTGGCCTGAAATTAAAAAATTCTCATTTTCTTCTGGGGGCTGCCGCCCCCAGACCCCTGCAACTTTGTGGCTTACTATTCGTTGATATTATCTTTTATCAAAGCCAATGCATGTCTGCAAGAGTACATTCTGCTGTGCTGAACTTATTTATGTAATATACTGTCTATGATGTTCCCATCTTTTGTTTTACTTTTCTTGTCGGAAAATCTTTCTGATACGTCTCCAGTTGACTAAATTCTGCCTAAAAATTTCAAAAATCTCCATTTTTTCCTGGGGGCTGGCACCCCCACACCCCTGCTATCTGCAGATTAATTCTTTTCGCGTTTTCACCACTGGCGGCCCGAATCCCTCGGCTGTCTCTGAATTTAGGAAGGAGCTTCCCCCATCCCCTCCAACTGCATGAGTATCAAATAAAAGCTCTAATCCTTCCTTAGTTCCTTGCTTCTTGACGAAAGTAAAAATGTCACTTAAAAAACTTGTGCCCCAAAACATTGATTCCCGGAGCGAACGATTAAATTTTGATAAAACCCAAAATTACCCATAGCCGGCCGGCTCGGCTCGGCTCGGCCCGGCATGCCGAGCCGGCCGGCTCGTCTCGGCTCGGAATCCCGCGCCGGCCGGCTCGGCTCGGCTCGGCTCGGCACCGAAATTCCCGGCTCGGTCTAACCCTAATATATATATATATATATATATATATATATATATATATATATATATATATATATATATATATATATTATATATATATATACGCCCAGGCATATTTTAAAGTATATAATATTTTACGAGGAGGGGTGGGGTACCGACCAAAATGGAGGAGGGCTCG
The DNA here is from genome assembly GCA_030248245.1 of Trissonchulus sp. WLG1_4. Lineage (NCBI taxonomy): Eukaryota > Metazoa > Nematoda > Enoplea > Enoplida > Ironidae > Trissonchulus > Trissonchulus sp. WLG1_4. The sequence goes on from JASANF010010632.1 coordinate 1,737, forward strand.
CTAAGTCACGATGAAACACAATTTCTACACGAAAAAACTATTTCGTATACGTATATAATCGAAGCTTCACGTACAGACAAATGTAGACATTGCGACAACTAAAAGGTCGTTTCGGAAAAAAATTTGGACCATGGGGGGGGGCAACAAAACGCCCCCTCCTTACTGAAAATATGATGACGTCTGCGGTAAACTGCGTCTAAATGATACATTATATAAATTATAGGGTGCCTTCGATTGTATGTATATACAATATATAATATATAACACAAAAAACTCACAGGATGCGCCTGTTTCGTGGCCATAGTTGCACAGCGAACGAAAAGCTAAAATAAATAATATACGAATAATCACTATTGGGTGAGAATTTCTGTATCCTATCTTGTTAAATTAAGTATCACTAATGCTTATATATAAATTGGTAAGTTACATACGCTTATATACACACTCACACACACAGCATACACACACTCACACAGTCACACATACACAACAGATTTCGCCCTATTGAAACTGCAGAAATCAGTTTCGCTGTTGAGGACTGCGCCGATACATGTAGTTGGGGGCGGGGGAAGACCGCCTCCTCCCCCCCCCCCCAAATAAATTCGGTCCCTGGAGAGGAAGGGGGGATCCCGCGGCCCGCCAGGGGGAAAAGAAGGGGAGGGTCCCGGCAGGAGTATAATTTTGGCCAAAATATTAAAAAATCGTCATTTTTAGGAGGGAGGGGGTCAAAAATGAGTTGGCGCAAAGGAGGGTGGGGGTCCCACCAAGGGGGAGAGCGGTACCCAAAATTTCGGTGCTGTGACATGAATAACTGTGCCACCACACTTGGCAGGGATGCATTATGCAAGGAGCATATTTTATATCTGAAAAGTCAGTGAATGAGTGAAATGTCTTTCAGACAAATTCAGAGTCACTATATAAATTCTAAGTGAAATCACAGAGAAACCAGTGATCCAAACTTTCTCGCCGTGGACATTATAGATTATTTTTTTCGTTCCTTACATATATTTCGGGAATCAAGTGTAGCGGGAGAATAGTGGACCTATTTTTTATAATACAGCACTTTGAGCTTGAGGAAAGCATTTATTGCAATAGAATTTCTATCCACAAACTTGACCCTTAAAAATCCCATTTTCAGTGTTTTTGTGAGTGAACGGATGGCTTTTGTTTTGGGATAGTGCGCAGGCCAAATTCACCTGAACGCTCCTTTTGCTCCACCGCAATTTTCTATAATGAAATAGTTCACACTGTTTGCTGCATTGTGTTAAAATAAATGCGGATTCATTTCATACAATGCAGCATGCAGTGTAGCATTGCATGTGTTAAAATTCTAATTATCGAATCTCATGCGCCGGCTCGTGCGCTCAATCATGCGCCATTGTGTACGTCATACAATGCGCCCGCTCATGCACCCTCGACCTCGTGTGAAATGGCCCCGAGTTAAGCCTCAATAAAGGGCGAGTTTGAGTTATGGTCACAAACTGGACAAATCTGATGACTTGCCCAAATTTTCGGACAGAATGCCATGTGGCCAATTTTCTTTGGAGGGGCTCTTCCCCCCAATTCATCACCACTACTGCAGAAATAGATTTTTCAATGAATTTATGTTTAAAAATTCTAAAAAAAGATCAAGCTTTCTCGTCGACGGCTAAGATTAAAAATTAGGGATGGGACCGAAAAAAATTTCACCGAATACCGAATATTCGGTTTTTCGTTTTCGGCCGAAAACCGAATACCGAATACCGAATAGTTGTCATTTGTCACGCAGATTTCTCAGATTTTAAAAATCCAGAAAAATATAATACTACGTATAGATAAATATATAAATACTATCTATAGGACCCCGGGGTGGAGTGGGACAGTGTTTTTTGGCGCGAAAAGGTACACCTCCAACTAAAAAGTTTCAGAAACAATGCCGAAAACATGCGACTTTGAGCGATATACACAACATAGGCGCAGATTCGGTTTAGGCGGTATATGCAAACTCGCATTTTTTCAACGTAGAAACATGTTTTATATGTTATATGAAACATGTATTATAATATTATACAAATAACTATCGTGCCAGGGTGCTGTCGAATATATATACCACCCCCTTCGTGTAATCATCTTTTCGCTTCTTGTAAACCTGGGTTTTTAAGGCCATAGCTAAGGCCATGGCCTAATTTTTTCCGGATTGGCCTAAATTTTTTCAGCGACTGAAGCCAGCTGGCCTAAACTTTTTCAGCTACCGATGAATAAAAAATTTCTGATACGTCTCCAACTGACCAAATTCGGCCTAAAAATAAAATTTCTATATATTTGTTTCTGGGGGCTCCCGCCCCCAGCCCCCAGACCCCTGAAACTTTGTGGCTTTGTGTTCTTTGCTTTTATCTTTCATGAAGGCTTGTCTCTTTTCACCCCGGCAGTTTTAAGTGGGACAGTTATGAAACTGCTTGTGAACTTTGCAAAGTTTACTCGCATTTTTCCAATTTTTTTTGAGTTTTGACGATACTTATAAGCATCCATCAAAAATTCATGCAATTAATATGAGTTGTGTTAAATGCCTCACAAATGCTAATTAGAGGTTATTATTTAACATATAATTATACAGTTTTTATGTTTTTTCTGTACGTCTCAGGTCGAAGTGTAGTGCTAATTGAAAGATTAATAAAATGAGTTCTTATTCTAAACGTTCTTTCATTTGGAATTTCCTTGACTTTATAACTATTCGGTATTCGGCCGAAAATTGACTTTTCGGTACCGAATACCGAATACCCGTTTTTCGGCCGAAAACCGAATACCGAATTTTCGGTACATCCCTATTAAAAATAGTCCAACTTTACTTGCGGGTAATTTTTAGAATACGGCCCCAATAGTAATATATACAGTTGCATTTCTACTACCTGGCATTTTCACCGTACATGTTTGGTTCACTTCTATGTTCTATCTCATTAGTCATAACCTAGGCCTTCGTACGGTCGTTCGCCGCCAGGCCGAATCGCCAGTCGCCACTCGCCACTAGACCGAAACTTCGTCATTAGGCAGAATCGTCGCTAGACCGAATCGCCCTTAGGCCGAAAATTGGGATTAAGTGCAGTTGGGGGGGAATAGTGGACCTATTGTTTGCTGGCATTTTTTTTGGGTTTTAAAAGTGGGGGGGGGCTTTGGGGGGGCGTAAAAAAACAAAAAAACACACACACACACACACACACACACACACACACACACACACACACACACACACACACACACACACACACACACACACACACACACACACACACACACACACACACACACACACACACACACACACACACACACACACACACCCCCCCCCCCCCCCCCCCCCCCCCCCCTTAGCGGCCCTTGCAATCCTGAACAGAAGCTGGTCCTCATCGGTTGTTCCAGCTATGTGGAAGACAGCAGTTATCATCCCTATTCTCAAAAAGGCCAAACCAGCACACGACATACAAAGCTACCGGCCAGTGTCCCTACTACCCTGCTTAGCCAAGCTCCTGGAGAGAATGGTAATGTACCGTCTCAATCACTGGCAACGCACCAAGGGCCTGGTACCCCAGGAACAAGCTGGTTTCCAACCTGGCCGCTCAACAGTGGACTGTATTGCTCAATTAGCCCAGCCAGCCTTCGAGAATCTACAGCTCCATAAACCAGTGCGCACGCTCACGGTGGCCGTGGACCTTCGTGCAGCCTTTGACCGAGTTTGGAGAATGGGTCTACTAGCTGACCTGGCCAAAGCCAACATCCCTCCCCACTGGCTTCGTTGGCTCCGTAGTTGGCTCGCAGACAGAAGGGCCTGTGTACGGTGGAATGCTTGCACAAGCAAGAAGAGAGTCTTCAAAGCAGGAGTCCCGCAAGGCTCGCCACTGTCCCCGCTATGTTTCAACCTATTCACGGCCAGCCTCATTAGAGCCATTCAGGAAAATGCGCCCAATGTACAGGTGATCGTCTATGCGGACGACATCACACTGGCAGTCAAACACAGAGACCCATACACCGCGGCGACATCAATGCAGGCTGCTTTAGATACTATCGACAGATGGGCGAATGAGCACTCCATGCTCACGGCAGCAGACAAGACCGAGGCCATGGTAATCACCCTACACCCAAACGAGGTCAATGGCAAATGCAAGCCACCCATCCACCTAAGCGGACTCCAACTACAATACAAGGCAGAACTAACCATACTGGGTGTGAAAATTGATTCACAACTCCGCTTCAACTCAAACACACAGGTCGCAGCGGCGCGGCTTCGCTCTAGAATCAACATCATGCGGGTCCTGGCGGGCACATCGTGGGGTGCAGACGAGGCTACCTTACGTTCCTTGTACATCAGCTACGCCCGCCCATCCGCCTTGTACGCAGCCGGAGCATGGCTACCCTTCGCTGCGCGCACACACATAGAGAAGCTAGAAGCGTGCAACAACAGCGCCGCCAGACTAATTGTGGGCGCACCTGCTGGCACAAATGCTATTGCCACTTGCCGCGAAGCAGACCTCCCACCTCTGATAGAATTAGCCAGGAAAGAAGCCGGAACCCTTCTTTTACATGCGCGCAGATTTCCCCCAGATCACGTCCTAGGAGCCCTGGCCAACTTTGCTCACAACCCAATACGCAGGCTGCATAACCGTGGCTGCTGGTTGGACACAGCTACAGAGATCGTGAGCGAGCTCCCACTGGCACAGCCCGAGCCCTGGCCCCCCCCAGACTCACTGCCCCCTCCATGGTCCCCGACCGCCGCTGCAGGTGGAACTCTTTTCATAGCAGCCGGTGCAGAGATACCACGCACGGCGCCCGCACGGGCACGACGGGAGGCAGCGCTGAAGACACTCCATGAGATGGACCAGAGTTGGCATGGACCCCACATACAAATCTGGTCAGACGGCTCAGCAAAAGAGGGAATCTACAACGGTGGTGCTGGCTGCGTTATCGTCTGGCACGACAACCGCGAAGACACTGTAATCTCCGCCCCCGCCGGTGCGGTCACTAGCTCAACCGAAGCAGAGGCAGTCGCGGCACTGTGTGGACTACGACGCGTTGCCGACACTTTGCAACAAGAGCAAGAAGCTGACAACTCCAACACCACCCTGCAAATTCGTTTGCTCTTTGACTCAATGGCCCTTTTCCTGCGCTTGCAGGCCCCACAGAGCCGACTAATCCACCATCAAACTGCACTAGAGACCAACGCTATCCTGTCTAACCTGTCTAAGCGGCACAACACGGTGGTAGTCTGGGTACCGAGCCACTGTAACATCACGAACAACGAGAGAGCGGACGCGGCCGCCAGCCGCGGCAGCGATTTAGACCAAAGTGATGTCCAGATCAGCACCCAGGCCCTGAAAGGGGCTCTCCATCGGCAGATCAACTCCAGAGCGCTGAATCTTTATCGGAAAAAACTAACACGGGCTGACGGAACCATGCACATCCATTTCACCATATCTAACGGGGGAGAAGTCCTTTCGCTTGCCCACTTGCCGCGCGCAGACGCGGTTACACTACACCAACTCCGTCTAAACCGCCATCCAGCCTTGCAGGCCACGCAACATCGCTGGGGCAATTCAGACAACGACACCTGCCAACGGTGTGGCAACGGAAGCGACGACACCCGGCACTTCATAGAAGACTGCCCCAATCTCACCGCGGCGAGACTCAGTACCCTTGGTGTGTACGCCTCCGTCAGATCGTTGCAGACGGACCCTGTTGCTGTGCTGTCGTTTGCCCGAAGAGCAGCCGTCTTTGACGGGCCCGTATCCACTCCGGCTCGGTAATGAAGAAGAAGAAGAAGAAGTGCGGACTAAGTCCTGTATCTGTCAACAGTAAGCAAATTTTTCTAAAAATTCTTTTGTTTATTTTCTAGATCAATGGGTAAAACTTGGATCTCCGTCCAGAAGCGTAATGGGCAGTGACTTGCCATGTTTATTACTACTACTACTACTCTGTCATAACTGTACAGGGTTTAATGCCTGTAAAATTTCGCCCTTCGTTGTGCTGCTGTGATATTATGTGTACAGGGTCTTGTATATCGGTTGCACTGACGGACAAAATACTCAGTATTTGTAAAGGGCCAGCAGGCCATGTACGATCTATCTCTATTTCTACTCTTCCGTAAGCTTTTTCCTCCCTTTTTTCCATAACCTAAATATATTTTTCTCTAAATTTACTAGCGCTAAAATGTTAGTTTTCTTTGTTCTAGTTAATTCGTTAGCTGAGTTTTTCTGTCTGTACGAGAGGCTTCCAGTGCAAGTCGTTGTGAGCGCTTTGAACCACCTTTTGGTGGGTCACCTCCTGCCTGAGCAAAATCCTGTGATTCGGGAGTATTTCTTTCATTGCCACATTTTGTCGGTGTTGCGCCTGCTCAAGTTTGCAGCTGTTTTGGGTCAGGCGGGCCCACATGCTCAGATTAATTTGCCTGGGCCGCCTGAGTTTCTGCCCAAGTGGGGCGCTTAAGCTTCTCCGTAACCCAGGTGGGTTGTATTTCCCAGTATTCGACGTAAAATTTTTGGTAAAAAAATTATAATATTGCAATTAAAAGTAACGGTTGATTACTGGGGTTTCATCGTAGTATCTACTTTTTTGCATAGTGGTATACGATTCAAATTTCATCCGTTTAGATATCCTGTTCCTATCGCTGTACAAGCTTCCATGCCTTATCTCCGTCTTTTCCTTTTTCGGGTGTAGCTAGCTAGATAGCTTGTACTCTGTTCTATTGTATGTATGGTAATTATTGTAAGTGTAGCGTAGTAAATATTGCTACTGGCTATTTTCCAAAACGGCTTAAGTTTGGACATTTCAAAAGGCCTAACTTTGGACCTGACATTTCAAAACTGGGAAATATTAGGTCATGTTTTCTTAACGTAAGCAAAAATACGTGTTTTTTATACATGTTGTAAACATCTCATACAATTGTAGTCAAAACATTGCCTCGCAAGCTGCCAATTATGCGAGTATATAAACCACAAAACTGGTGCAACGGGGCGCATTTTGGATCAAACAGCCCTCCCGGACGGTCTGGTTGAGCTAAGGCGACAGGTATTGTTTGGACTTAATAAAGTGAGGATCTGATGGATTTTGTGTGTTAGTTGTGTTTATGGACTTCAAAGAGGCGTTAGATTTTAGTCGTGTAATGGACGAATAATTACGAGTTAGTGTTCAGTGTTTCGAAGGACCACTTTAGCAGAATAGTAGGCTGTGTAGAACGGACAAGATTTACTCTTGAATAATTTGGGAGTTCTCGTGGCCGGCTGCTACAGTAGACCTAGGGATTGCACCAATCACACCGCAACATACGGATTGTAAACTATTTCGCTAACGGACCCGGTCCCCTAGTAAAAGCAGCCGGTTACAATACTGTAAAATTAATGAAATGGACTAAAGTTAATCTCGATAACTACTTCATGGATGAAAATGCTATAGTCACTGCTTCTGAACAAATAAAATTTGAATGAAATATCTATTGTATTTGTTGAATGAAAAACAATGATATAAATAGTCTTCATTGATTGAAAAATGGTGTGAATGAACACTAAAAGATAACTGGTGAAAGGAAACACTGAGAGCTATCAAGCTCCAAAATGAAGTCGAAGAACACACGTTAAAGATAGTGTAGTAGTGGGCGTAGTAAATAATGCAGAGGAACTGTATTTAATGGGTGTAGCTCCACCATTGGTGGTGCATTTTGCAAACAAATGTTTTTTTCTAAAGTTTTAGAAACAGCATTTTACCACTACTGATTTTGACTAAGCAAACGTCCACGTGTGACTTTTGAGGGTCGAGTTTAAGCAAGTGAGATTGTAGTTTGTCATTTTTAGCTGTACAGCATGTATCGTCAACTTGTTCTAAATTTACATGTTTGACAAGCACTTTAATATTTTGCTGATGCTGCTTTCACTAAAAATGCTTCGACTCTTAGTGCCTTTTTTATCTTTTCTCTCTTTTCGACACAAGCATGTAAGAGGGGGGGCCCGAAACCATGGATCTGGGAGGAATGTCCTGAAAATCTGGGCAAAAGCGGGTTGAAAATTTTAGCACTTTTCTAGAAATATTAGCAAGAGTACATAATAGTCTCTCACTCTTTATAGAAGAAGAGTGAGACACGATCCTTTCTACCTGTGTTATAGCGCAGGCAGATGCGCTGGTCGTTTTGAAGCCACATGTTGCCGTTTTATGCAACATGTGGGTAACCAATCAGAAGCGAGCTTTGCTTCTGATTGGCTAGACGCCTGTGCACGTGCTCCAATCAGCACGCAGGCAGCCTCACGTGTTATTGCCTGAAAATTGTCATCTATAAAGAGTGAGACACTATTATGTACTCTTGATATTAGCAAAACTTAAGTTATTTTAGGTCGATCAGAGAGAGAAGGTCCCCTAGACTAGGTCCCCACAAAATTTTGACCCCTTACATATTGTATATATGAAAACCCAGACAAGAGTGTTTGCAACAAAATCCGCTTACATGATCAGCCAGAGCCTTCTTGATCAGCGGTGCTGATTCTTTCAGATACTTCTCGCGGTATTTGGGAAAAAGGGTGGCGAAGGCTGACTCAGCCACCATGCCGTGCGGATTGTCCGTTTGGCTGAAGGTGGCAATGTCCCAGTAGTTCACGTCACCGTCTTCGGGCAGAGCCATCACTGAAACACTAGAAGTATTGACTGAAAAGCTCGCGTTTCGTCGACGTACGACAAGCTTTATCCTTTGCGAAAAAGTGGCTGTGTAAATTTATGCTTAAATACATTCAACACTTCGCATGTATTCCTAAAATGCATTTAGATATAGATTAGAATATTTATATACTCACCTATAACGTAAGATTTAACATGAGTGGGAGCATCTAAATGTTCTAATAGGCTAACAGAAACAAAATTTATCTGCTAACTGAATATCACTAAATGTACGAGGGTCGCGCCCGTATTGCTATCCTAACCCGTTCCAGCAAGAGCATCTATTAAGAGGCTCGTGGATTGTAGAGTCAATAATTTTACCTTGCTTTGAGAATATGTTCAGATTAAAATTAAACATGATATAAATCGCAAATTAGAAAAATTGTACGAAATTTACTAATAAAATTAACTCTAAACTTGTCCAATCAGTATCTCCGGTAAAAGCGTGTGCTCTTGGACAATTTTTTATTTATTTCCCTCAAAACAATTGGCCTTTCTGCAAATTCTATTCAAATGTTGTTCACAGAACTCACATTTGCTGTGGAATTGTAGAACTGAGCAACAAGCCCTTGAGGTGTCATTTTTTGTTCACAAAAACTAGCTACCTTTTCTTACTGATTGATATAATGAGGCCAGCTGTCATCGCAATTTGTATTTTCTGTTTCAAAACTTTTGTAATGCAAAACCTTCACTAAACTAACTAAAGTCTGACCAGAAGTTGCGGAACCCTGGGATAAACATGACATTAGTTTTGTGATTACTCGCTGTACTCTTGATGCTTGGAATTCGTTCTTTTCGTAATACCATCGCGTGTTGAGGCCTATTCACACGAGGGCGCATTTCGCTCCATGGCGTACGCCATGTCATGAGTGGGCGCATTCCATTTTCACACTGCCTGCTGCATCATTTCACACAATGCAGTAGGCAATAGTGTGCGTGTGCGCCCGCTCATGCCCCCTCGTGTGAATAGGCCTTTTCTTTTGCGTCA
>JASANF010010633.1:0-19067 GCA_030248245.1 Trissonchulus sp. WLG1_4
TCGGCTCCGCAGAAGGAGGGGGCGGGGGTGTTACCTGGGCAACGGGCGAAGGAGTAGTTGTGAGTGGGGCGTGGGTGGGAGCGCGTCCAGCCCGGCCCTGTGACCCCGGCGGGGAGGTATTCCTAGGAAAGGGAGGGGGGCGGGGGGCGCCGACTTGGAAGCGGACGAAGGAGGAGCTTGCGTGCGGAGCGCGGCTGGGCGTTCAGCGGGCCGCGGACCCCTCTTCCTGGAGGGGGGGGGTGGGGGTGTTACCTAAGCGGGCGAAGGAGTAGGTCGCGAGCTTGGCGTGGTGGAGCCGCGCCCCAGCCCGGCCCTGTGGACCCCTGGTGAGGGGCGGTTCCCCTAGAAGGAGGGGGGGGCGCTGCCTGGAAGGGGCGAAGGAGTAGTTGCTGAGTCGCGCGGCGGAGCCGTGCCTGGGCGTCCAGCTGGGCCCCGCGGGGGCCCCGGCGAGGGGTGTCCCTAGAAGGAGGGGGCGGGGGGCGTCACCTGGGAGCCGCAGCGTCGCCGGAGCTTGGCGGTGGGAGCGCGTCCAGCTCGCTCTGCGCGACTTCACGGCGAGAGAAGGTGGGCGCCGACGTAGAGCAGACGAGCAGCAGGAAGGGCGAACGCATGTGTGGAGGCGGAGCGGCGGAGCAGCGCCCTGCTTTCACAGTACCGACACGAGTCCGTCCCAGCACCCGCATCTCGCCCCTCGTCCCCGCGCCCCCTCCGTGTGGGGGCCGGTAGAGGGTCGCGGAGGTGGATTCTCCTTCCGAAGCTCGTCGGAGAACCGCTGCGACGCTCTCCTCCGCTGCTGCAGCATGCCTTCTCCTCTCTGAAACCTTCATCTGCATATCTACTCACCCACTTACCAGCTCACGCTGTTCCTGGCCAAACTGGTATACGCAGGGCTGAAGCTCAGATTAAGGCCGAGTTCAGGCGGAGCTTCTCCAGGCGGCGTTCAAGCAACCAACCACAAGAAGCCCACGTCGATTTCAATTCTCGTGCGGAACATGCAAACGACTTCCAGGCAACCAACATTTTTCAGTCATCGCGGCAACAGCCGCAATCAGATTTTAAGCGTATCGCTTGAACTTGTTTTCTCACCGGTGCGTCGAAAAGTTGAAATTTTTTTTTCCACTGCGCGTTTGGAAGGATTTTTTTTTCGCTTTATATTGTGCTTCACACCGCCCCACTGTACAGGGACGGGAACCTAAAAACGGTTGTTCTCACGCTCAGCATTAATTTAGACCTGGTTCCAATATACTGACTTAATTTTTAAATAATTGTTTTAATAATATATATAAATAATTATGTCCTTTCAAATCTGTTTTTTCCACAATCAAACTGTATTTTCAAACCTGTTCTAGACATGTATAGTCATAAGCAAAGGATGCACCGAATAGTTCTAAGCCAAACGAATTTAGCACAAAAAACACATAAAACAACTGCCAGTTTGAAACTCTGAAAGACAGGCGGGAAAGGGTTCAAATTTGACCGGGGCCCGGCGGCGGGGCCCGTTGCTCTCGGGTTTGCTTCGTGTGACCGTACAGTATTTTGGGCATAACACCACACCAAACCGTGTGCCGGGAAAAAACCGACTTTCCCGGTCATCCCTGTGTTCCACATAAATCGGATCCATTACCCTTGCGGCCTGTCACGAACGGCCATTTTTTCGCTAAACTGTTTTGCACTAATATAATGGATTCTAAACTACTTAGGTTTTTGACAAAAATTAAGCCTCGAAACCTCCGGAAACCACGAAAAAACTAATGCCGCACAAATCCTGTCACTTTTTCCGTCTTACTCCTATTAGCAGTGAGCTAACCCTATCATCGTGTTTAGCAAACCGAAGGCCCCGGGTTCATACTGTAGTTCTACTGTAAGGGCCATCCCGCGTCCCGCCCCACCGTCCGCGTCCCGTGTTCTCGTAAGCAAAAATTTACCATATCTCGTCCGGGACGGAACAAATCGTCCGAGAGCGCTCCGTACTGTATCCTGACAATTCAAACTGAACTTTCGTCCGTGTCTGAAACAACGAGCCAATCACGAAGTTCTATACTCACGTGTGTTTGCGTACACATAGATTCCGCGCATTGCAAAATTTTTATTAAAGTCGTTAGGGTCTCTTCATAAAAAGATTAAAAATCAAAGATTAAAATAAATCTTTTTATGAAAACGACATTAAAATTCATATTCACATGTGAACATTAAAAATATTAAAAATTCATAGATTGATGGCAGCGTGAGTTTTTAATCTAGATTTCAAAAAACGTGATTAAAACAATAAACACTTTCAATATTTTTAATATCGCTGATTAATTTCTAGATTTTTAATCTTTTTGAATGAAAAGGCCCTTAGTAATATGCAACTCACCAGCCGCATTTTTTAGCGTGCTAAGAACGTTTGTATTGAGGGTCCGATCCACACGCTCGGCAACGCTGCAGAATGTATCGGCGTTATTTCACACGCACACGCACTGTCCGTAGAGTGTCCGTAGAACTATGAATTAATGCCGCTGACGTACACGGACACGGACAAATGTTACCGACAACCTTCCAGACACGGACACGTACTCGGACACGGACAACTACGGACAGTTCCGACTACTACCGGAACTAGGCTCTCAGGGTGCAGTACTAAAACAAGCACCGTTCAGAGTAAAGTCTAACCAAATTTCCGATAGACTTTGCTCACAATGCCTAGGTAAAAATTTCAAGTTCCGAATATTCAGAAATGTGCACCAAACGTTTTTAGGCCAAATATCAACATGTCAAAGCTGCTGCTTGCTTTCAGAACCCAGTTTTTCAAGATGAAAATTAGTTAAACTTATTACAAACTTTGTTATTATAAAAGTTTATTCTCATGCAATTTCAATACAACCGAGTCAAAAGTGATGCGGGTCGTCGACTAAAAAAACGAGCCTGCTGGTTGTTCGCGAGTATTTCCACCTAAGCTGCGCCGGCTCGACTAATTTTTCGATCTGGCATAGCACAACGACACGACGTAGCCCAGAGCTCGCGCTAAAAAACGGTTTGCCAACGACCAGTGGACCCTAACAGTGCTCTAGTACCGACGCGTCCGGCACAAAACTACCCGGAAGCATCTGGGTTTCGTCATTATTGTCACCTCACGCGGTACTTTTAGCACTTGCTGACACGGGGCTCAGCCGGGGAGTTGGCACCACGATGCCACTCCACATGCTCCGCGGGATTTTGCTGGTAAGTACACCTATGTTCCGCATAATAGTAATAGCAGCACACAGCACAGTAATTCGCAATACCTTATGCCGGACTGCTGAGTTCCAGCAAATCAACTTATAAACAAGCTGAACACACACAAAGCAGCTGCCGCTCCGACCCGTATGAAATTGTAGCATTGTAAGCTTACACTGTGAAGACGTGGTAATTGCTCATTTTGCAATATAGTACATAGCGGCGCGCGGAGGCTGCTTAAAATAGTTTTTCTTTTGTATACCGTGCGACTAAAAATAATTCTTCAAAATCCCGCCCCTTTTTGGGACACCTTTTATCCTACATACTTTTTTGAGCACTCTAAACAATAAATAGATTTTCCAGCGCTTATTACGTTTAGCAAAACGGTGGGGACAAAAACCTCCGCGTCTTACCATTCTTAGATTTAAGTGTATGCCAAATTACACGAAACTCAAAAATATTTTTAAAAATGCCAAATTTTTTTTTGAAAAATATTATTATCAAAACAGGATTCGTAAGGGATGTCGAGATTTCCGGGGCCAAACCACAAAAACGAACGCGGCTGAATAAACGGTTTCAATGAGTTATGTATTTTGTCAAACCTAGATGAAGTTAGCAACAATGGGAAATCCGCACAAAAAATTGCGAAACAAAATAGGGGTTCTTTTTCCTAATAGGAGTTTTTTCCCGCACAAACTTTGAACAGTCACAGGTCAACCACAACGTTCTTCGATTTTGAGCTTTAGAAGTATAGAGGAAGTATAGCTCTCTCTTGAAAACAAACGGCGTTGGTGGGCAAAAGTGTATTTGCTGAAAAATTTGAAAATTTGTCACTTTGAAAATCCTTCGGAAAATTCGTATTTTCGTAAAACTACAAGTCTCGCAGAACTGCACAAAAATTGGTGTAGGTAGTAAGTCAGTTTGGGATGCACTTTCCACTTATACTCAAAAGGGGGGCCTTACGATGGGTTCGGCCAGGAGCACTAGGGTTTTCCCCCGCACCACACCAGCAACGCTCTTGCTTGCTCGCCAAAATGCCAAAAATGTCGGTCGTTCGAACGGCCTTGGCTACACGTGTCCCGCCCAAGAAGGTGGATTTGCAGCCTGTAGGCGCGTTGTGACGACTCCTGCTTGACTCACAAATTTCCTGTTGACAACTATATGTATGAATCTCATTTTGAAGCTACGTTTATGTGAATTTGGGCTCCACAATAATTTGGCTTTTGCACTGCACATATTGCTTAGAAGTGGCACAGCTGGTGAGCAGCAGCGTAGAAGGGGAGTGTGGTTGTGCCAAGCTGCGGAAGGCTTACAGGGCGGGAGGCAGGCATCGGGGCCGAGAGAGAGGGCAGCGGCGTGTGCGGAGTGGCGACGCGGGACCAATTAGCGGCGGGTACGGCCCATTAGCCAGCACAGCCTGTCTCACACGCTCGGCCCCACACCACCACCACACCACCACAATATGACACCCTTTTCCAATTATACCTAATATCTTTTCAAGTTGTGGAATTTTCTGAATACTTCATTGTTTTTAAAACCCAAAAAAATTTGTCAACAAGAAACGTCAGTAACGCAGGATGTAGGGAACCGATAAATTACATATATTTAAGGGTGTACCAGGGGGGGGATGGGGAGAACACCAACACGGCGTACCCAGAAAAAGTAATGGGCTTTTCGATTTTTTGTACGGGTTAACGCGCTCTCAGGATCAACATCTTGAAAACGCCTTACAAACGCAAGATCACTACACCACAAGGCTGCAGGGGTCTGGGGGCGGCAGCCCCCAGGGAAAAATTGGCGATTGTTCCAATTTTTAGACCCAATTTTGGCTCACGGAGAGAGATGAACTCGACAAAAATTTAAAACAAAAGTATGGCTAAACCATATCAATACGGTGCACTTCACAAGCACATGTAGCATAGCTATACTTGTGTATACATGTGCACATACGTAGTCTGTGTATACATGCATAGGCTTCACGAAGTACAATAAAATGAGGAATAGTAAGCCAGGCAGGGGTCGGGGGGTGGCCAGAAAAAACAATTTGGGAAAAAATTTTTGCATTTTTTAGGCCAAATCTTACATTTGCAGATCAGAAAGTTTTTTCCGGCCGGGACCCCACCAAAAGGGGGGACCTTGTGTAAAAAATCATGGGGAAAATTTAAGTTTTCGGGGGGGGGGGGGGAATTCTCCCCCCGATTCCCCCCCCCCCCCGCGCGCACACACATATATATATATATATATATATATATATATATATATATATATATATATATATATATATATATATATATATATATATATATATATATATATATATATATATATATATATATATATATATATATATATATATATATATATATATATATATATATTTATACGGTACCTGAATTCTTAAGGTAAAACCCATCCGGTCCCTGATTCACGAACGTAAATGATCTGATTCCACCCGATTTTCTGAACTCAAATCCCAAATTTTTGAAACCCAACAAAAATTTTTGCACGTCCCAAAATTTTCAAATTTCGTGTAAATTTTCTGCAAATTTCTCCCGGGGCTCCGCCCCCAGACCCCCGCCACACCATATGGCATGCAGAACTCTCCGTAAACAGTTGTTGTTCATCACTGATTCTTGTTCATCGCGGTGTGTCTTCAAGTTCTCATGTGGCCCCACACAGGGATGGACACGGGACGAAATCTTCCATCCGCGACCCAACCCCAACTCAGGCTCCCCCCTCGTGGGGACCCCGCAATCCAAACCGCGATATAAAAGCCTACCCGCTACTCTCTTTTGCATTGATTATTTATATAATTATATATATATACCGGCCAATTAATTTTAGGGGGTGCCTCCTTAACCTTGTAAATATGTATATACATCTGTAATATTAGTCACACTTGCTTTTCTACAAAACCGCAACTTTCCACTATTACGCATTACCTACTTCTTTTTTTGAAAATTGAAGACTGACGTCTCGTAAAATTTTCAAATCCCCGGGTCGCGAAAATGTTAGCCCCC
The DNA here is from genome assembly GCA_030248245.1 of Trissonchulus sp. WLG1_4. Classification (NCBI taxonomy): domain Eukaryota; kingdom Metazoa; phylum Nematoda; class Enoplea; order Enoplida; family Ironidae; genus Trissonchulus; species Trissonchulus sp. WLG1_4. The sequence goes on from JASANF010010633.1 coordinate 6,216, forward strand.
CCCGCACTTCTAGGTGGGTACCAAAGGGTTGACTCACGGCTTTAATTTTTTGACGCGAGCCCCGAGTACACACGACCCTCGTCCAATCCTTAGCTCATTCCGCATGTAAAAATTAATCGACCTGGCCAGTGTACCTCTTCAGTGAAATTCCTTCTGGGCGAAGCCCTAACCTCAATGTATGGGGTTTTTAATTTTATTATTGTGACAAAAGGTGTACATAACGCTTATAATACGCTATGGCTATAGTGAAAGTCGATTTATAATATATATAATATATAATTATATATATATATATAATTAATATATACTATATATAATATATAATATATCAATCAACTTCACTATAGCCATAGCGTATTATATGTACACCTTTGTCACAATAATAAAATTAAAAACCCATACATTGAGGTTAACTACGCCCAAAAACTAACTTCTAGTTAAGATTTCACTGAACACTGCTCCATTAATTTTTACATGCGGATGGGCTCAGGGTTGCAACTTGCTGAGGGTCGCGTGAACTCGGGGGCTGGGTCGGAAAATTTGAGCCGTGGGTCGACCCTTTGGTACCCACCTCAACCTGCGCGGGTCGCTAAATTTTTCCGACCCCTAAAACCTGAAAATTTTACGACGTCGGTCTTCAATTTTAGAAAAATTGAGTAATGCGTAATAGTGGAAAGTTCGTTTAAAATAGCAATGTGACTAATGTACAGATGTATACATCACACTCTGTACAAAGTCACACTAAAAAATAAGTAACAGGTATATATATAGGTTATATGGATGGTAGGTCAAAGAGGGTAGGGGGTAGGCTTTTACATCGCGGGTCTCATTGCGGGCTCCCCACTAGTGCAGAGCCGCGGGTTCGGTTGGGTTGGGTCGCGGATCAAAAAATTTGGTGTGGGTTTAGTTCTGGTGTGGGCCACATGAGAACTTGAACACACAATAAACAAGATGAGTGATGAACAACAACTGTTACTTAAAGTTATCATGCCATATAGTAGCGGGGGTCTGGGGCGGAGCCCCCAGAAAAAATTCGCAGAAAATTTACACGAAATTTGAAAATTTGGGACGTGCAAAAAATTTGGGAAAGCCTGAAAATTTCGGGATTTGAGTTCGGTAATCGGCAATGCGGATCGGGGATTGGGATATTTTCTCGCGTTCGGGATCGGTATTCTTGGGACCGGATCGGGATTTTAACCTCTCGGCAATCGGGGTCCCGTCTCATCACTACACACACACACACACACACACACACACACACACACACACACACACACACACACACACACACACACACACACACACACACACACACACACACACACACACACACACACACACACACACACACACACACACACACACACACACACACACACACACACACACACACACACACACACACACACACACACACACACACACACACACACACACACACACACACACACACACACACACACACACACACACACACACACACACACACACACACACACACACACACACACACACACACACACACACACACACACACACACACACACACACACACACACACACACACATACACAAGGGCGTACCCAGGGGGGGTAGTGGGGGGAATTGCCCCCCCCCCGAAATTTTAAATTTTTCCCCAGTGATTTTTTACACAAGGGTCCCCCCTTTGGTTTTTATGGTCCGGCCGGAAAAGTTTTCTGATACGTCTCCAATGGACTAAATTTGGCCTAAAAATCAAAAATTTTCCCAAATTATTTTTCTGGGGGCTGCCGCCCCCAGACCCCTGCGACTATGTGGCTTACTATTCCTCGTTATTGTCTTTCATCAAAGCCTATGCATGTATACACAACTACATTATGCTGCATGTGCATGTCTACACGAGTATATTATGCTACATGTACTTGTGGAATACACCGTCTGATATGACACTCCCATCTTTTGTTTTAAATTTTGTCGGAAAAATTTCTGATACGTCTCCAGTTGACCAAATTCGGTCTAAAAATTGGAACAATCGCCAATTTTTTTCTGGGGGCTGCCGCCCCCAGACCCCTGCAGCCTTGTGGTGTAGTGATCTTGCGTTTGTAAGGCGTTTTACGAGTGTTAAAATTGCTAAAAAGTGCATTTTAACCCATTACAAAAAATCGAAAAGTCATTCCCCCCCCCCGAAATTTTTTTCTGGGTACGCCACTGTATATATATTCCCCCCATTCCCCCCCCCCCTGGGTACGCCCTTAAATATATGTAATTTATCGGTTCCTTACATCCTGCGTTCTGACGTTTCTTGTTGACAAATTTTTGGGTTTTTGAAAACAATGAAGTATACAAAAGACTGCGCAACTTGAAGATGTAGGTATAATTGAAAGGTGTAGTATTGTAGTGGTGTGGTGGTGGTGTGGGGCCGGGCGTGTGAGACAGGCTGTGCTGGCTAATGGCATTACCCGCCCGCTAATTGCATTGCCGGCCTCTCCGCCACTCCATCTGCGCACGCCAGCCACTGCCTCTGTCTCCGGCCCGACCACTGCTGCCTCCCTTTCCTCACACCACCCTGTAACCCTTACCACTAGCTTCCAATGCATCACTCACCTTGGCACAACCACACTCCTTCTACGCTGCTGCTCACCAGCCAATATCACTTCTAACCAATATGTCCGCTCGGTGCAAAAGCCAAATTATTATCAACCCCAAATTCACATGACCTACAAACAAGAAACGTTAGCTTAGAATAGATTCATACATATAGTTGTCAACAACAGGAAATTATAGAGTCGAGCAGGAGTATCACAACGCGCCTACAGCTGCAGATGCCGCCTTGCTTGCGGGACACCTATAGCCAAGGCCGCTTCAAACGAAGCAACATTTTTAGCATTTGGCGAGCAACAAGCGTTGCTTGGTATAGTGGTGCGGGGAAAAACCCTAGTGCTTCCTGGCCGAACCTTTAGACATAGGCCCTTTTTGAGTATATAAGTGGAAAGTGCATCCCAAACTGACTTACTACCTACACCAATTTTTGTGCAGTTCTGAGACTTGTACCATTTTTTACGAAATATCAAAATTTTGCATGCTGAAGAATTTCAAAGTGACAAATTTTTCAAATTTTTCACAAATACACTTTTGGCCAACGCCGTTTGCTTTTTTCAAGAGAGCTATCTTTCCTCTATACTTCTAAAGCTCAAAAACAGTGGAAAAACGTTGTGGTTGACCTGTGACTGTTCAAAGTTTGTGCGGGAAAAAACCCTATTGCGGGAAAAAGAACCCTATTTTGTTTGGCGACAATTTTTTGCTAAACTCCCCATTGTTGCTAACTTGATTCATCTGGGCTAACAAAATGCGTAGACTTCATTGAAACCGTTTATTCAGCCGCAAAACGTCGTTTTTTTGTCGTTTTGGCCCATACCCCGACATCCCTTACGAATCCTGTTTTGGTGATGTTTCAAAAAAAATTTGGCATTTTTTAAAATATTTCGGCTTTAGCTGTGGCATACCACTTAAATCTAAGAATGGTAGACGCGGGCGGTGTTTGTCCACCGTTTCTAACGTAATAAGCGCTGAAATCTATTTTTATTGCTTTTAAATACTGAAAAAGGCATATCTGGGCAGAAGTCAATTCTGCCAAAAAGGGGCGATTTTTGAAGAATTATTTTTAGTCACACGGGTGTCGAAGAAACTATTTTTAGGCAGCGGCCTCAGCCGCCGCGTATATACTATATTGCAAAATGACAATTACCACGTATCTTCTTTCACAGTGTAAGCTTACAATGCACAATTTGGTAGGTCAGAAAAGCACACTGTTTGTGTGTGCGTGTGTGTTCACTGTGTGTGGTAATATTGGAACTCAGCAGTCAGCATAAGGTATTGCGAATTTGTGTGCTGTGTGCTGCTATTATTGTATGCGGAACGTGTAGTTGTCTTACCACAAAATCCAGCAACAGTGTGAATCGTTGCGCATGCAGGTAGAATTCCGGCTGATACGCTACCATGTCAGCAAGTGCTGAAAAGTTTTGCACATAGTGAGCAATAATGACGAAACCTGTCGCTCCAATGCTTCCCAGATTATTTATCAACGCATCGGTACTAGAGCACTGTTAGGTCCACTGGTCGTTGGCAAACCGTTTTTTAGCGCGACTATCGGCTATACAGTTATGCATGTCGTTGTGCTATGCCAGATCGGAAAAAAATTAGTCGACCCACGCAGCTTACAGTGGATACTCGCGAACGACCCACGGCTCAAATTTTTTGACCCAACCCAACCCGCGGGTATCGACGACCCGCGTCCACCCGTTTTTGACTCGGTTGTATTGAAATTGCTCATGATAAACTTTTATAATAACAAAGTTTGTAATAAGATTTTAACTTGATTTTCATCTTGAAAAACTGTCAAGGTTCTGAAAGCAAGCAGCAGCTTAACATGTTGAGTGTTGGCCTAAAAACGTTTGGTGCCGCGTTTTATATTCGAAGAATATCCTTGAAATTTTACCTAAGCATATCGTAACAAAGTCTATCGGAAATTGGTTAAACTTTACTCTGAAGACGTGCTTGTTTTAGTCTATACTGCAGCCTAAAGCCTAGTTCATAGTAGTGCGGAACTGTCCGTAGTTGTCCGTGTCCGAGTACGTGTCCGTGTCTGGAAGGTTGTCAGTAACATTTGTCCGTGTCCGTGTACGTCAGCAGCATTAATTCATAGTTCTACGGACACTCTACGGACAGTGCGTATGCATATAAAATAACGCCGATACATTCTGCAGCGTACCAAGCGTGTGAGAATGCAACCTTCAAAAAATCAATACAAACGTTCTTAGCACACTAAAATGCAGCTAGTGAGCTCATATTACTAAGGGCCTTTTCATAAAAAGATTAAAAATATTAAAATTAATCAGCGATATTAAAAATATTAAAAGTGTTTATTGTTTAATCACGTTTTCATAAAATCTAGATTAAAAACTCACGCTGCCATCAATCTATGAATTTTTAATATTTTTAATCTTCACAGCTGCAAATGAATTTTAATGTCGTTTTCATAAAAAGATTTATTTTAATCTTTGATTTTTAATCTTTTTATGAAAAGACCCTAACAACTTAATAAAATTTTGCAATGCGCGGAGGAATCTTATGTGTACGCAAACACACGTGACATATAAAGCTTTCATTTGATTGGCTGGTTGCTTACGGACACGGACAAAAGTTGAACTGAATTCAACTTGTCTTCAGGACATCCGGACAGCCTTTACGGACACTCTCGGACAACTTGTTACGGACATCCGGACAAGTATGAATTAAACTACTCTTACGAACACGGACGCGGACGGCGGACTCGGACACGGACAGCCCTTACAGTCAACTACATATGAACCGGGCTTAAGAGTTTTAGAACACGATGAAATTGAGTTTACACTCACTGCTAATAGAATAACGGAAAAAAGTGACAGATTTTTATCCCGCATTAGGGTTTTCCCCGCATAGGGTTTTTTCCCCGGAGGTTTCGAGGCTTAATACTCAGAAACCTAAGTAGTTAGAATCCATTATATTAGTGCAACAGTTAGGCGAAAAATGGCCGTTATAACAGCCGCAAGCATTAATGGATCCGATTTATGTGGAACACAGGATGACCGGGAAAGTTGAAAATAGGGTTTTCCCCCGCACGACTATAGTTGTCTGCAAAAATATGTACGGTCACACGAAGCAAATTTCGAGCAACCGGGCACCAGGCAACCTACAGCCAAGCCAGTCAAATTTGAACCCTTCCCGCCTGTCTTTCCAAGTTTCAAACTGGCAGTTGTTTTATGTGTTTTTGTGCTAAATGGTTGAGTTGGTTGGCTTAGAACTATTCGGTGCATACTGCTTATGACTATACATGTCTCGACGGTTAAAATACAGTTTGATTGTGAAAAAAACGGGTTGAAAACTGATTCTGAGACGACGTAATTATTATATATATTATTATAAAACAATTATTAAAAATTAAGTCAGTGTGAACCAGGTCTAATTAATGCTGAGCGTAAAAATCATCAACCGTTTTTAGTTTACCTCAGTCCTGCTCATTCTACAGTGCAGCATAGAAATAGAAGCACAATATAAACAAAGAAATCCTTCCAAACGCGCAGTGGAAAAACATGGTTTTCAACTTTTCAACGCACCGTGAGAAAACAAGTTCAAGCGATACGCTTAAAATCTGATTGGCTGTTGCCTGCACGATGACTGAAAAATGTTGGTTGCCTGGAAGTCGTTTGCATGTTCACACGAGGAGACTGAATCAACGTGGGCTTCTTGTGGTTGGTTGCTTGAACGCCGCCTGGAAAAAGCTTCGCCTGAACCGGCCTTTAATCTGAGCTTCAGCCCTGCATTGTAGTGCCAGTTTGGCCAGGAACAGCGTGACTGGTAAGTGGTGGGTGTGTTGCAGATGAACTCTCAGAGAGGAGGCATGCTGCAGCAGCGGAGGACGTCGCAGCGGTTCTCGTTGGGGGACGAGCTGGAGGAGTCCATATTCGCCAACCTGTTCTACCGGCCCAGCAGCGGAGGGGGCGCGGGCGGGGACGAGGGGGGCGAGTGCCGCGGGTGCTGGGACGGACTGGTGGTGCTGTGGAAGCAGGGGGGGCACTACTACCGCCGCTACCACCTCCAGCACATCACGCCCTTCCTGCTGCTCGTCTGCTACTCCTTCCTCGGCGCCCTCACCTTCTACGCCATCGAGAGTCGCGCAGAGCGGGCCCAGCTGGACGCCCAGGCACGGCTCCACCACGCCAAGCTCAGCAACTACTCCTTCGCCCGCTTCCAGGTAACACCCCCGCCCCCCCCCTCCTTCTAGGGACACCTCACCAGGGGGGTCACAGGGGCCCAGCTGGACGCCCAGGCACGGCTCCACCACGCCAAGCTCAGCAACTACTCCTTCGCCCGCTTCCAGGTAACACCCCCGCCCCCCCCCCTCCTTCTAGGGACACCTCACCAGGGGGGTCACAGGGGCCCAGCTGGACGCCCAGGCACGGCTCCACCACGCCAAGCTCAGCAACTACTCCTTCGCCCGCTTCCAGGTAACACCCCCACCCCCCCCCCTCCTTCTAGGGACACCTCACCAGGGGGGTCACAGGGGCCCAGCTGGACGCCCAGGCACGGCTCCACCACGCCAAGCTCAGCAACTACTCCTTCGTCCGCTTCCAAGTAACACCCCCGCCCCCCCCTCCTTCTAGGAATACCTCACCAGGGGGGTCACAGGGGCCCAGCTGGACGCCCAGGCACGGCTCCACCACGCCAAGCTCAGCAACTACTCCTTCGCCCGCTTCCAGGTAACACCCCCGCCCCCCCCTCCTTCTAGGGACACCTCACCAGGGGGGTCACAGGGGCCCAGCTGGACGCCCAGGCACGGCTCCACCACGCCAAGCTCAGCAACTACTCCTTCGCCCGCTTCCAGGTAACACCCCCGCCCCCCCCCCCTCCTTCTAGGGACACCTCACCAGGGGGGTCACAGGGGCCCAGCTGGACGCCCAGGCACGGCTCCACCACGCCAAGCTCAGCAACTACTCCTTCCCCGCTTCCAGATAACACCCCCCCCCCCCGCTTATATGTAGGCACACCACCAGGGGGGTCACAAGGGGGATTCCCTTTGATTTTACGACACTGCCCAAAAAATTTTCCAACACGTCCCCAACTGACCAAATTTACACTAAAACATTTCCCAAGTTTCTTTATTCCATCACCGGCATTATGCATGACTTTTATTTGCTATAGTAATTTTCTAGTTTTCTCAATATTGAGGACTGAGCTTTGGTACAAAATATCTCCGTCGAGTGTCGACATACGACAATGGAACTGAACTAAGTCAAAAACTACAAAATATCTGGCTTCTGTGAGCCAGTGCTTCTCACGACAGTTGTAGGCCCGGATACAGAACGTGCTTTTACATTGATGATGGTGCTGTGTTTGTGATGTTAAGGTTGCGGAGAAGTGCTGGGAGCTACACGTGGAGGCCATGCACCACAACTACTCCCGGCCGAAGGTGTACTACCGCATGTTGGGGGCCGTGGACTGGTTCCGCAACCAGCTCGACCACCTAGACCTCCGCTATAACATCACGCCCATGTGGGGTCGTTTCGCCAACGCCCTCTTCTACGCATGCACCGTCTACACCACCATCGGTAAGACACACTCACTTCACCCCCCTGCCACCTTGTCACAAAACGGACACACCACAACCACTGCTTTTGACGCTTTTTCGTTTACGGAAAATTCATAAGTTCAAGCGAAAATGCACATTTTTTGCTAAAATATAATGAATAGTAAAAAGTGCATCAAAAAAATTGGTCCGCACCAGGACTCCTCTATTTTGATTCCAGCGGGACCCCTCCCTCTCCTGCAACCAAATCTTGGAAATGGTCTCCCGCCATCCCTCTCTGGCATGACTGAGTGTGGGTGTGGAGGTGAGAGAATGAGGGGTTGTTGTGTATGAGGCTACGGGAACATCGTGCCAGTGAGCCACCTGGGCCAGGTGCTGACGATGGTCTCCCGCCATCCCTCTCTGGCATGACTGAGTGTGGGTGTGGAGGTGAGAGAATGAAGGGTTGTTGTGTTTGAGGCTACGGGAACATCGTGCCAGTGAGCCACCTGGGCCAGGTGCTGACGATGGTCTCCCACCTCCCTCTCTGGCAGACTGAGTGTGGGTGTGGAGGGAGAGATGAGGGTTGTTGTGTTGAGCGCCCGCCTGAGGGGGTGGGGGGGCGGCGCGGGTCTCCCCCTCCCTCTCTGGCGCTGGTGGGGTGTGAGGGGGGTGAAGGGTTGTTGTGTTTGAGGCTACGGGAACATCGTGCCAGTGAGCCCCTGGGCAGGTGCTGCGAGGCTCCCCCATCCTCTCTGGCATGACTGAGTGTGGGTGTGGGGTGAGAGATGAGGGTTGTTGTGTTGGGCTAGGGAACATGTGCCAGTGAGCCACCTGGGCCAGGTGCTGACGATGGTCTCCCGCCTCCCTCTCTGGCATGACTGAGTGTGGGTGTGGAGGTGAGAGAATGAAGGGTTGTTGTGTTGAGGCTACGGGAACATGTGCCAGTGAGCACCTGGGCCAGGTGCTGACGATGGTCTCCCACCATCCCTCTCTGGCATGACTGAGTGTGGGTGTGGAGGTGAGAGAAGAAGGGTTGTTGTGTATGAGGCTACGGGAACATCGTGCCAGTGAGCCACCTGGGCCAGGTGCTGAGATGGTCTCCCGCCATCCCTCTCTGGCATGACTGAGTGTGGGTGTGGAGGTGAGAGAATGAAGGGTTGTTGTGTTTGAGGCTACGGGAACATCGTGCCAGTGAGCCACCTGGGCCAGGTGCTGACGATGGTCTCCCGCCATCCCTCTCTGGCATGACTGAGTGTGGGTGTGGAGGTGAGAGAATGAAGGGTGTTGTGTTTGAGGCTACGGGAACATCGTGCCAGTGAGCCACCTGGGCCAGGTGCTGACGATGGTCTCCCACCATCCCTCTCTGGCATGACTGAGTGTGGGTGTGGAGGTGAGAGAATGAAGGGTTGTTGTGTTTGAGGCTACGGGAACATCGTGCCAGTGAGCCACCTGGGCCAGGTGCTGACGATGGTCTCCCGCCATCCCTCTCTGGCATGACTGAGTGTGGGTGTGGAGGTGAGAGAATGAAGGGTTGTTGTGTTTGAGGCTACGGGAACATCGTGCCAGTGAGCCACCTGGGCCAGGTGCTGACGATGGTCTCCCACCATCCCTCTCTGGCATGACTGAGTGTGGGTGTGGAGGTGAGAGAATGAAGGGTTGTTGTGTATGAGGCTACGGGAACATCGTGCCAGTGAGCCACCTGGGCCAGGTGCTGACGATGGTCTCCCGCCATCCCTCTCTGGCATGACTGAGTGTGGGTGTGGAGGTGAGAGAATGAAGGGTTGTTGTGTTTGAGGCTACGGGAACATCGTGCCAGTGAGCCACCTGGGCCAGGTGCTGACGATGGTCTCCCTCCATCCCTCTCTGGCATGACTGAGTGTGGGTGTGGAGGTGAGAGAATGAAGGGTTGTTGTGTATGAGGCTACGGGAACATCGTGCCAGTGAGCCACCTGGGCCAGGTGCTGACGATGGTCTCCCGCCATCCCTCTCTGGCATGACTGAGTGTGGGTGTGGAGGTGAGAGAATGAAGGGTTGTTGTGTTTGAGGCTACGGGAACATCGTGCCAGTGAGCCACCTGGGCCAGGTGCTGACGATGGTCTCCCACCATCCCTCTCTGGCATGACTGAGTGTGGGTGTGGAGGTGAGAGAATGAAGGGTTGTTGTGTTTGAGGCTACGGGAACATCGTGCCAGTGAGCCACCTGGGCCAGGTGCTGACGATGGTCTCCCGCCATCCCTCTCTGGCATGACTGAGTGTGGGTGTGGAGGTGAGAGAATGAAGGGTTGTTGTGTTTGAGGCTACGGGAACATCGTGCCAGTGAGCCACCTGGGCCAGGTGCTGACGATGGTCTCCCGCCATCCCTCTCTGGCATGACTGAGTGTGGGTGTGGAGGTGAGAGAATGAAGGGTTGTTGTGTTTGAGGCTACGGGAACATCGTGCCAGTGAGCCACCTGGGCCAGGCGCTGACAATGGTCTCCCGCCATCCCTCTCTGGCATGACTGAGTGTGGGTGTGGAGGTGAGAGAATGAAGGGTTGTTGTGTTTGAGGCTACGGGAACATCGTGCCAGTGAGCCACCTGGGCCAGGTGCTGACGATGGTCTCCCGCCATCCCTCTCTGGCATGACTGAGTGTGGGTGTGGAGGTGAGAGAATGAAGGGTTGTTGTGTTTGAGGCTACGGGAACATCGTGCCAGTGAGCCACCTGGGCCAGGTGCTGACGATGGTCTCCCGCCATCCCTCTCTGGCATGACTGAGTGTGGGTGTGGAGGTGAGAGAATGAAGGGTTGTTGTGTTTGAGGCTACGGGAACATCGTGCCAGTGAGCCACCTGGGCCAGGTGCTGACGATGGTCTCCCGCCATCCCTCTCTGGCATGACTGAGTGTGGGTGTGGAGGTGAGAGAATGAAGGGTTGTTGTGTTTGAGGCTACGGGAACATCGTGCCAGTGAGCCACCTGGGCCAGGTGCTGACGATGGTCTACGCGGCCTTCGGCATCCCGATCATGTTCTTCGTGCTGCACAAGCTGGGCCATCTCTGCTGCTCACTCATCCTGCTCTTCTGGCAGCTGCTCACGCGCATCCAGCGACCAGTCAGACGACTGCTAACAGTGCCTGCGCGTGCTCGAGCCAGTCCGCAGGGGCGGGCCGGGGACCGGGAGGAGGGGGACCGGGAGGGGGAGGATGAGGGCGAGGGCGAGGGTGCCCTGGGCGAGTACCAGCTGCACGACGTGCCCATGAGTCTGGCCCTGCTCATCACCCTCGGCTGGATGCTCATGTGCTCCGGTGAGCGGGCTCAGCCAAACCACCAACCACTCGCCCAGCTCAGCCTCGGTTAGTGCCCCCGCCTGCTCCTCCCTACAGGCTACACACACGGCCAGCAACTAAAGCAGTATGGCTAGCATAGGAAAGCCAACTGAACTTGAGCGGGACCAGACTAATAAGCTAGTTAAAGACCCACTCCAAGTTTTGCAGCTGCAGGAAAACGCATCCTACTAAATGAAGCTAATAATAATAGCGTCCAAGGGCGGACGGTGGGGGGATATAGGGGATATATCCCTAGCGAACGACCCCAGGTAAAATTTTGCCGGAGCCGGAGCCGGAGCCGGAGCCGGATATAAAATGCCGGAGCCGGAGCCGGAGGCAGTGTTTTTCAAAAAAATTTCAATTAGTAAAAATGTTGACAATTGTGAAAAAAACTTTCTATTTTTTTCGAAACAGCATTTTTTAAATTTTTCAACAGTCACGCCAGTATACATATATGTCTTTATGTTTATATATACACTCATACGACCAGTAATTATCTACTGACTGGTCCCGGTTTTGGGTGATCTGATCTCACAAGAAACTTTCATCAACATTTATAAAAAAAGTAAAAAATTAGGTCTAATTGACCAGTATGGCATTTGGACTGCGGTGCCAAGGGCGTAGTGAGGAGTCAGAGGTAGGGGGTTGCTCAGGTTGTCCGTCTGAACCTCTCTCTTTTAGTTAAACCTTGCAAAGTTGTCAAGAAGCGTATATAGAAGTGTATATATATAGTATATGTATATATAAAATTTTTTACTCTGACCACCCTGACGTTTTCCAATCAAAAAAGTGAATGTCTGCGTATATATGAACAAATAATAGGTTATTTTAAAGAGCAAATGATAGGCTTTCACGTGATAGCAAATTCGTCTAGTAATATTAAACACGTGACCAAACCTGGCCATTTAAAAAAAAGTTGTTCCTTAATATTCCTATGCTCCCGAGTGTTCCTTATTGGCCGAGTTTACCCTACCCCCAGAAAATAGACAAATTTGGAAAAGATTGCACTTTGTAGAAAAGATACAATGCCGTAAATGTCTCTAGCTTCCGGGGATTACCGCCCGGCGTCCCCCCGATCGCTGTAATTTAGGCGTATATAACCAGTCGTGTAGCCAGGAAAAAACTTTGGAGTGGTCAGTGGAATGACTTTTCGATTTTTTGTAATGGGTAAAACTGAACTGTATTACTATTTTAACACAAAATTTTGCGAAATAGCAGCACATGCAAACATTGCACTGAATTTGACCGTCCGAAAACATTACTCACCTCCATTACTACTGGCAGTAATATAAGTACTGTAACCGACTAACCGCTTCGTTAACCTTATGATTTTTTCTCAAAATTTGAACTTTTTGCTAAAGTTTGAACAATGAAAATTCTCCGGCTCCGGCACTTTTTTTGCCGGAGCCGGAGCCGGAGGCTCAAACCCGGCCGGAGCCGGAGCCTCCGGTCGATCGCTATATATCCCCAC
>JASANF010010634.1:0-30678 GCA_030248245.1 Trissonchulus sp. WLG1_4
TTGATCGTACAATTAATCGCTAAATAATTGTCCATGCCCGTAAAATGTGCGGTATGTTTTTACATCAAAAAATAGTGTAGGGTTTACTAATCGGGCTACAGCGGTCCTTAACTTGGGTCTACAACTTAAATTTTTATATGAGCGTGTAGTACTAATGATAGGCTACGTAATGACCTATTGATGACGTAAATCGATTGAGTAATTGCTGAGAAATCTTCCATGCCCGTAAAATGTGCGGTATGTTTTTAACCAAAAACTTGCACTAGGTTTACTAAACTAGGTATACTTGCCGTAAATGTAGGAGTTTAGCCTAGATTTTTATGTCAACTTGTAGTACGGGTGATAACCTACACGATGACATACTGCTTGTCTAGCTAGGACGTATAACGGCTGAGAAATCTTCCATGCCCGTAAAATGTGCGGTATGTTTTTAGCCACACGGTACATGAGCATGTTTGAAAAACTTAGGTGGTTGTACTAAATCAGTCATTACTACTGACAGAGTAGGAATTGAGCTTAGTATTTTATATGACCTTGTACTACTAATGATAACCTACGTAATGACCTATTGATTGAGCTGATCGGACCTATAATCGCCAAGTAATCGCCCATGCCCGTAAAATGTGCGGTATGTTTTTACACCAAAAACTTGCACTGGGTTTCCTAAACTATGTAAATATGTTCATAAATTTTGGGGTACGGCTAAGTTTTTTATATCACCTTGTAGCCCTAATGATAAGCTACAAAATGAGCTATTGATTGGGTTGATCGGACAAGTAATAGCTTAGCTACAGCTAGTTTACCTAAAATATACGTATTATACTACAGTATGCTGCCTAACTAGTTTTCTGCCACTAGTTGGCATCTATTTTCAGAAAAGCCCTGCGGGCATGCACGTGTTATTACAAAAATGTCTGCCGGAAAAACCGCACACATTACGTAATTCATAAAAAACAAGAACAAAAAAAAATATTAAACAATTATTAATATAATAAAATTGAAAAAAAAATATTGAAATTAAAATTAAAAAATTTAAAATTAAAAAATTAAAATTTAAAAATTTAATTAAATTAAAACTAATAATTAAATACAACCAGTTTCCCACCCTACTGTAGGCTCCTGCCCACCCAAATCCTCCCCACCCAATTCGCCAGCAAGCAGGTCGGGGGATTGCGGGGGATTATTCGGAGGATTTTACACGTTAAAGATAGGCAATCCTCCCCACCCAACTCCTCCCCACCCAATCAGGCGTCAGATGCTCTCTCTATACTACTTATGTAGCCTATGTAGTAGTGTTGTAAATGAGAATTAAGGCCTATGAGACTCGGGGGCTGCGGTGTAGCGTAGTGGCAGCATGCGTATCTTTGGTTCGATTCCCGGAGCCTCCATTTCTTTCTTTCTTCTAAATTTGGGCATCCTCATTCTTTCAGCAGTAGTATCAAATAGCAAAGACTGAAGCTATAGCTTAACCTACATATGTGGGGAGCAAGGCGGTTCCTACAAGAAGCATATATACTTGGCTGAATAGCACAAGCATATATGCGGGTCTCCCTGTTAAATTGGGGGTCCTCAATTCTTTGTAACCTATATTCGTTTTCTTGTGCTTCATGCACTTTAATCGTATTTCTAAGCTGTATTGTTGACTGTTAACATTTCAAAATACTTTTTCATAAACCCATAATACATAAATAAACTGTTTAAGATTTTTTAATTTTACGTGTAAGTCACCACACTCATGTTTTATTTATTTGTATAATATGTGATGAAATGTACTTTTAAATGTGTATGAATTTACAATTTACATGTCTCACACTCTTTCACTCTACCGTCCTCATAGACTAAGATAAATCACAAAAATTTAAACTTTGTGTCACTTCTGCTTTCACATGCCTAGAAAGTAACTTCTAGATATTATTGTCTTTTACATGTCCAAGGTCTCTTCCGCGTTTACGTCTACGTGATAAAATGTATATAAGTTCTGCATATGTACTAGATAAAGTTTTCTTGTGTGCAAAAAAAAAACTGCTCCACTCCAAAGATTCTTACCTAAACTTCACTTCCCTTCTATTAATTTGCTGTCCTAACTGCATTAATCATTTTCAACTGAAATTTTCATTAACCACAGAGCACTTTCAATGAGCCGATGGCCGCCACTAACAGTTTAAAGAATTACTTATAGTAGACTAGTATAAGTAATATTATTGATAAAATAATTGACACATTCTGAGAGCTTATGCTTAGCTCAAACTTGATTCGGTTATAACAGAAATTATATCTGGCACGTCCCTAAGAACTAAACAAACGGTGAGTACTGAGACTATATACGACAAAAGAAGACACTCGTGACTTTCGAGTAAGTTTTGAATGCTTTATTATATAAAAGAATGCTACACAAACACAAAACGTTTGGGATTCCCCTGAGTTCAGTTGCTTGCGCCAAGGCCAAAAGGCTTGCGAGGAGAGCCCCAGTCACAAGATAGCCCAAGCTCACACTCATGCAACAATCAGCCAAGCCTAATCAGAAACATAAAAAGGGGGCTAACAATAGGAATGTAACCTGTCCTAGTATAATGGGACATCGGAATCTTGTGACTGGGGTAGGCGACACGGGACCGCCAGTAAAACCAGGCCTCCTGCGCCTCCCGCGTGAACCTCGGATTACTTGGTGGCCCCCCACAGCCAGGCGAACATACACATATACACATAATTTTGTAAAGAAGCAACGCCTGCTGGCAAGCCACGGGTAATCCTCTTGGCCTTCTCAGGCTGAGGACAGCTTGAGTCGTTTCCGAGCGACACGGCAGCTGTGAGGGCGGTAAAAAAAAAAAAACCTACATATGTAGCTTGCTTGGACTGGTAATTAGCTAATCGTAAGTTAATCCGATTTGGTGCAGTCCCCCGTTAGTCAGCTAAGTAGGAGTGGGCGCGGTAATGATTTTTATTACAGCGTACCGCAAAAATAACCACGGTTTTTGCGGTGACGACCTGGCGTGCGTTCACCGTTTAGAAATTTACTGTTTAGAATTTCACTGTTTAGAAATATTTGTAAAAAAGTTCACCGTTTAGAAAATCGAATTTTCAGAACGTTCATCGTTTAGAAAATGTTTCTTCCGTTGTCGAAGAAAACTTTTCGCTAACTTTTCATTCACTGGTCTGAATGTAAAGTTTTTAGAGCTTTACATCTAGCAAGAACGTAGCAATACGAGCTTTTAATTAGTTGTTCGACTATTTCAACATACGCTTAACATACGCAAGTATATCCGTTAAAAATACTTAAAAGTACAGTTAAAAATACTTTAAAAAATACTTAAATATAATAAAATAAGCCATAATGCCTATTTGACTGAAATACATACGTATGAAATACGTCACTACAAATAACTCAGTGTGATTTTCCCCTCACCCACATTTCTCAGAGTTAGAAAATCTGCAGGCTACATTACATAGTATGTATGTAAATTTAGTGTGAAAAGTTAGCTAAAAGTTTTCTTCAGCAGCGGAAAAGACAGTTTACACAAATCCCTTTGTCGGCTTTAAGAAAATTTCCAAGTTAATTTAGCCGAGTTGTCAAGTTTTGACAACTAAAGAAAACGAAAACGAAAGGAAAAACTAAAATGAAGGAAAACGAAAGGAAAACGAAAACGAAAAAGAAAACGAAAGAAATGTCAACTGAAAAAAGAGCGTAGCTGTATCTCAAGAAAAGTATTAATCTGCAAATAATAATTTGCAATGATGGTTTTGGTGGGTTTTGGTTCTGGCGATGACTGATTTTTGTCAGTGTTGATTGAGCAATTTAAGCTACATATAGTAGAGAAGCCATATGTGAACCGGCCCAATAGTGGATCACTAGCTTCTTTAAGGGGGGGCAACCCAGGTCAAAAATCAAAGTTCTCCAATTTTGCTTATTTTCACATAAGTTACTTCCCCAAGGCACCTCTATTTCAGATAAGAACAATTAAGCTTGAAGGTGCACTTTTGGTTCAGTGCGTTTGTCAGTGTATTTGCATAGGCAAAAGTACGCCAAAAAGCCTCTAAGTATCCCTTACTTGTGCACTTCTAGCACTAACCACATCAAGCCAATCAGGCTGAAACTTGGCATAGCAGTATCCCACATGTAAGCGCAAAATCGTATGATCCGGATTTTTGATATGTATTTTCAAATCAAAAATCAAGGGCGAAATGTGAAAAAATGGCCGTTTTTTGGGCCCGCCAAATTTGAGTGATTTTACATTTGGCGTCATTGCTCAGGCCATGGGCAAAAATTTAAAACATGGATCATGGAGGCTGAGATTTGACGTCAGGCACAGGCTAGCGAGTCATGTAAAAATCAGCTTCGTCAGTGTTAACAAAAATTTGGAGTAAAGGGACGCTTTGCAACCACAAAAAACTTCTTTTGCGCCTATGATTTACACAACAAATTGAATATTTGGAAGCCTCTAGTAAAAATTTGGCAAAAGCATTGGTTCCAGTTTGTCACATCTGCGATGCGCATTCCCTGGGGTTATATTGTGTGAAACTTTGAAACGAATAGGAGAACCTAAAATTTTCACTTTTTCAGGTAGCCCCCCCCCCCCCCCTTAAACCGGAATAACTCAGCCGTGGCTACTTAATTTACCATATATTTTACATCAACTGATAGAGAAAAGTTAAGTGCACAAACGGGTTTTCATTTTTGCGCGGCCGCCTCAGCGGCCGTGCATACTAATTGCAGTCAATGCACTGAAACCAAAATCGCATGTAAATTATGCGTAGTCTCAGTGCATTGATGCAGTACTCTGAACTGGAATCAGAAACACGGCGGCAGACTATGACATACTGTACTATGTGTGTTTGTGTGTGCGTGTAGTTACAGCTATGCGCAAGATGGTGTGTGTACGTGTGCTGTATTGGTACAATAACAGTTATAAGACGCTTCTCATAATTGATGTGCACTGTGAGTGATGGCAACTGGGCAAAGATTTTTTACGCGGCGGCCTCAGCCGCCGCGTATATACTATAGTGCAAAGCTCTCATATGCTTAGCACGCAAATTGAACAATCCTAGTGTAATCTGGCTGCTAGGTCAGCAGATATACACTGTTTTTGTGGGCGTGTGTGTCAGTTTGTGTACGTACATACACAGAATAGAACAGGCAGCGATTCCATTCGCATGTCTGTCAAGTGCTAATAACGCTGTGGACAGCACACTGTATTATGACGAAACCTGTTGCATCAGCGTTTCGTAGATTATATATCAGAACATCCGAAACGACATGAAACACTTTTTCACTATGTGAAATGTAGGTAAATATGTTTAATGAGGATGGCATGCGATTTCTAACGTGCATATGTATGTAATCTTGAAACCCAAATTGACCGCAAAACTTAATTGCGTCGCTGAAAGTCCCCCTCAGAGGCAAATTTAAACTCATTAATCGACTGAAGCGACGACATTGCAGGCTAGAAATTAATATATATCAAGACTGAAAGTGGTCATGTTTAGTTACAAATATTGACAACAATACATTATGGTGCCGCGTTTTATATTCGAAGAATATCCTCAGCACTGCAAGCCCGTCACAAACTCACAATGACATCTTTCCAAAAATAATTCAACTCTACTCACAAAACGTGCTTGTTTAAATAAAGAAATAACGACGAACGTCGCGGCTGTATGAATATTACCCGGTCTCTCATTGCCGTAACTGGCATATGGGTTTATAGCGCACACTGATCAGTAGAGTAGATCGAACATTTTAGAAGTGATACGTATCGATTTTGACACAAAATTCTGCTTTTTCCAATCACATAAAAATTCTTTGTTACACAACTAACTGTTCCAAATTTTAATCAACGCATTCTTGCTTGAATTTTTTTACACTTATTGAACCAATTTATGAAGTAAAACTGACCTGTAAAAAGTGACAACAAGCCCAATTTGCGGCAAAACCTTCAGTAAGTATTAAGAATCACGTTCAAGTAAGCTGACCAGCAGGTCAGCTAAAACCTGTTGTGTAGCACATAATTATCTTATTGTAGATATATGTGCAAAAGTTCAAAGCGTTTTTATTCTAGAACAAGTTGTTTATGCAAAAACCTGAAGTAGTTTTCACTTTCTTACAAGTATGGGTTATGGCAGTGGTTGGCGTGCTATAAGTGATTTATACGCATTTTTCTGTGAAACTCCGAGTGCAGGAGGAGCACGAGTGCGCGAAGCCCACGAGGGTTTCACACATGCGTATCAATTACTTTTACACAACAAACAGTGCTGTAATTGACTTGTAAATCGATTCAAGTATAGCGTGCAGTATAAGTAGACTGCACGCTGCTTCGTGCAGTATAGACTAAGTCGGGTTATTGCACTTTACTGTAAGACTAAATCGAGTTACAATAATTAATGTATTAACGAGTTGTTTTGATGAGTGCGAAGTGTATTCATTCTTTCATGACAATTTCGCAAGAAATACAAGATGCTGCCGACAAAGTTATCTGTTCAAAGTGTACGTAAACTAACAAATAAAAATACACTCACTGAAACAAAAACATGGAAAATCTTACTTAAAAGTTCGTTACTGAGGCGAGCCGTTAATGACTTTTCACGCTAACTATTCACCAAGGCTGTTTCAAAAGACACACTTTTAGCAATATGGAATATGGTGGTAAATGGCAGGCAGCTAAATGGGTGCATAAAGGTTTGTCGATTTGAAGTTATTTTAACTAGAGATCGGCCGGGGCCGGTGGCGGGCCACGGGCCGACCGGGCCGACCGGGCCGGGCCGGCCCCGGGCCGACGCTCGGTCAAACGGCCCGGCCCCCGCCCGGCCCGGCTGCACTGCGGCCCGCGGCCCGCCACCGGCCCGGGGCCGTGTGGCAGCGGGCCGGCCCCGGGCTGACCGGGCCACGGGGTGGAGCTTCAGCCTCGAACCAATCAAATGAAATTATACATACAAAATGGACGTCACAAACAAACCCCCGTAGAGCAACTGGTCTTCACGGCAACTAGCGAGCTTTGTCTTCAGTTTAATATGAATGTATTTAAAAGCAAGTGCTGTGAGCGGGAACTAAAACCAACGGCGGGTGGACTATACTTACATATCTCAGGCTTAAGTTTATAATTTGACTCAAGTGCGCTGCAACAATGTGAGGATTAGTGCAGTTGAAGCTTTTTGTAAACGCGTAAGCTGAGACTTGAGTTTATTGATTTATTTGTGTGGTAGAGTGTAAGATCCGCGAGCTCGCGCTATCTTATCAAAGCAACAGCTGGGGAATAACACTGTTACTTTAAAGGGTAGCTTTGTGTTTGTAATGCAAAACGCTACAGTTGTATGTAAATTATTAGTGAGCTACAGTCGTCCTTGGACTTTAGCAGTCTTTATTACTGATCAAGCCAACCAGGGCCCACCGGGCCGACCATTTTCACCGTGCCGGTCCCGGGCCGATTCCCGGCTAACAGCGGGCAGCAGCCGGGCCGACCGGGCCGACCAGGCCGGCCGCGGGCCGACTGCAACGGCCCCGGGCCGGCCCGGGGCCGGCCCGCTGCCACGCGGCCTGGGGCCGGTGGTGGGCCGCGGGCCGATGCCGGGTCCGGGCCAGGCCCGGGCCGGCCCGGGGCCGGCCCGGTGAGACTGGCTGTGGCCCCGGGCAGGCCCGAGGCCGACACTTGGCTTAGCGGCCGAACTCTAATTTTAACTGCAATTAAATTGAAGCTCTAATTTTCTTTTTTCTGTTCAGACAGACAAGCAGCTCTGTTTTACATTTTAGTTGAATCCGCTTGGCATTAACCATTTATATGTAGTCGGTTAGCTCAATTGGTAGGGCGTCCGATCCGTAAACGGAAGGTTGGTGGTTCGACTCCACTCCGGTAGCGTTTTTTTAATGTTTTCGACCTGACATTTCAGTCTTATAGCAGAGTACAGTCGATTAACTTAAAAGAAGCTGTACAGAATCAAGAGACGAATAAATTGTAAATCTAAGTAACACACGCACATACAGACATGAGCTGATGTGAAACACGCAGACGGACGCAATGCTTGCACAGTTTAGTGTTGTAACGCCAGAATCAAAACTAAAGACCACAACAATTAGAGCTGTGGCACAACAGGAAAAACGGGCTCTGTGGCACAGCTCGGAAAAAACGACCCTTTGCCGCGCTATATTTTACCGAAACGGTAAAATAATACTGACTGTCATCGTGTGAAAAAACATATAAGCTCGTCAACAAAAGGGCTTGTTTAAATATCACCCATTTGGCTTTAACAAATAGTTAATCGAAAATACGAACCCAAAAAACCCCCAAAAAAGGTGGTTCACATTACGCTAATCTACTATAATAGCGTCTCACTCCCTTAGAAGAAGAGTAGACCCCAGATAACCTACAGTGGGGTAGAGGATTACTATGACTGAGCTATAGGCCTATTCACACGAGAGCGCATGAGCTGGCGCACGAGAGGGCGCATGAGCGGGCGCATTCTATTTTCACACTGCCTGCTGCATTATTTCACACAATTTTGTATGCAAGTGTCGCTCGTGCGCCTGCCAATGCGCCCACTCATGCGCCATGGCGTACGCGTGAATAGGCCTTTAAGGAACTTTTCATGTTGAGCGTTACTATCTATTTCAAAAATTGTGTATGTTAAAAAGGACTTTTAATCCTCCATTCCTCTGATTACGTTTCGTTCGTCATTCCATTCTCTATCAAATGGCGGTTTTGCGATTTCTCTACGATGCACGTACCTCGATCAATGGCCAAAAAAACCAGAGGATGCAGAGTCTAACTGCCTGAGACATGACAGGGTTAACAGTTAGTTAAACATCTGTTTCAGCCTGATCCAACTGACAGTCGCCGTTGTGGCGGGGATTGTTTTGTGGGACGGAGCCGCAGCGGCTATGATGGCTGCGGTCTGTGGCACACGCAACATCCGGGACCACCGCTGCAACAGCCAATACCTACGCCTACGGATGGGCATGATTATATACACCTGTCTGATGGGGCTTCTGGTGGCGGCTATGATCAATCTGAAAGGCTATAGAGGCCCTAGAAAGCTGAAGAACGTGCTGAGCGCCGCTTTGGCTCCTCTGGTGGCGAACAACCAGGCACCGCGAATCATCACTGTGGATGTGAATTAGGTTTTTTCAACGAAAACCAGTGACTAAAAATTGACTTGGTGCAATCCTGATACCAAATTTAGCAAGCTTTGACCCGGTTCACACAGACGTACTTTTTACTTTTCACTTTTGCGCCAAAAGTAAAAACCTGAGTTCATACAGAACGTACTTTTTACTTCTTACTTTTGGCCAAAAGTAAAAATTTCGGTTCATACAGAACGTACTTTTTACTTTTTACTTTTGGCCAAAAGTAAAGGTAAAAAGAAACGCGTTCTACTTTTCACTTTTTACTTTTGCAATCTTGCAAATCAGAATGCTCTGAGAGAAGTTCCGCCTATTGAGCTTCATTTTTATTGGTTAGATTTGCATTTTAACATAGAAGTGAGCCAAATCCAGCCAATTGAGTGCTATTTTCCTTAAGTAAAAAGTAAGCCTGTCTGAACACTTTTGCAAAAATAAAAAGCATAAAGCAAAAAGTAAAAAGGCTAAAGCAAAAAGCCAGTCTGTGTGAACCGGGCCTTTGGCCCATATCCTATATCCGGCGCCATTAGTCCCGAACAGCGCCGTATATGCTCTTGAATCGCAGAGCCATTATACTATATCCGGCACTGTTCGGCAAAAAGGGTGCGAGATTTTTAGTAAAGTGCCGGATATAGGACCTGGTCTTACATTTTCGTTAAACGTGTCTAACTGAAAATCTTATTTAAGAATGCCATTCCTCAAATATAGCTTAACTTGGTGAACCCATTCTTTTTAATGAACTAAAAATGGAGTAGAATTAAAACACGGTAATGGAATGAACCCTCACGGTTTACTTGTCATTTGTTCTTATTGCACAGCTAGTATGGACTATTTATGTTGTGACTTTCATATAATTTCAGTATCTTAAATTTTCATAGACGTTATAGCCGTTATAAAAGTGCTAGTACAAAACGCTATTAGACACTGCTTTTATTTGTTGGTGAAAATGGTACGGTAAAATGGTAAATGATAAAGGTAAAATGGTATTCGAACGTGGTCGAGCAAAAGCAGAAGAGGAACCTGGCCAGTACCCAGTTAGTGTCTTTGGCTCACAGAAAGTTAATACGGTTTAAAAAAAAGTAGAGTGATAATGGTAGAAATTGAACTAATTATTGACACGAAATTGGGTTAAGTTATGGAGCTTCTCGCAACGACACTAAAGGGTTCCACAAAAAATTGTTTTAACCTAAAAATCCTGCAGGTATTTAAGTATGAGTGAGTCCGGCGTTGGATCGCGAATAACAAAGGCAAGTTGTGTGAGTGACTGGGTGAACTAACTCATTATTGAGCTTTATTGATTCGGATACACTGAGTCTTGTAATGGTTAGCAATCTGGACTTTAATTCCAGCAATCCCTAGTTATATCTACTGAGACCTCCAGAGAGGGGGGCAAGGAAATTGCGTTAAAATTTGTAAAAGTATTTGCTTGTCATAATTATTTGCTTTTATCGTATTCACATTACAATGCGGTTGTTTAAAATCGGTTTTTACTTTTCTGAACAGGGTCGCAAAAACCGAACTTAAAATTTGAATCTAGCATTAATCTTTTAACATCGTAAAGTCGAAATTACTGAAAGTTTGTTGTCGAAAAAACGTTTGAAGTTAAAGGATTGAACCGAAACGAAAAGTGACCTGGGATAATGTAGGCAAATTCTTTAGGGTTATTTATTTGTGGTTTTAGTGCTATGCTTAAGCTGTTTTTCTGAGGGAGTTACGCCACAATTTTAGGGACTTGTGCTGTCATTAGTTTTATTGGTTATTCTGTTTTGTACTTGTTGTTATAAGTGCTTTTATCGCACGAAATTGCGTTACTATGTTTTAATTCTAGATTGTTACGTATTTTTATGCTTTATTTGAATGCATCTGCAGTGGAAATGTCCACATCGGTAGCACCCGTCCTAGTGTTGGGTATCAGAGCTGACGAGACGTCAACTATGCACAGCGTGGCACCTGTTGTGAACGACCGGACCGGTACTATGCGAGGTTGACATTTCCACGATGAGAAATAGTCTCTTTGTACTTCAAAATTTAGACAACTAAAACGCGCGCATTAAAAACGCAGTTCGGCACTGTTTATCTTATTATTTTCTTTCGTGTAGAGATCACGTGCGACACTGGCTTTGCATTGCAATTGCTGATGAAACAATTCCACGTGGCAGCAAGACAAGCCATTCTTCATCGTTTCTTCATCATGTTTAGCGTTCCTTCATCATGTTTATGGAAATTATACGATCCGCTCTTTAAA
Source organism: Trissonchulus sp. WLG1_4 (assembly GCA_030248245.1). Classification (NCBI taxonomy): domain Eukaryota; kingdom Metazoa; phylum Nematoda; class Enoplea; order Enoplida; family Ironidae; genus Trissonchulus; species Trissonchulus sp. WLG1_4. The sequence goes on from JASANF010010634.1 coordinate 11,349, forward strand.
TTCTAAAATTAAACATTGCCAAATTGTTAGAAAATTACACACATACAGCAGGGCTTTCATATTTGTTATGATAAACTCGCGAGCAAAAATATGAACTCTTAAATTGACTTCGTCGTAAGTTGCACTTCCTTAGCTGTGAACCCTTGGCTTGACCAGCAAGAAGTGTGGTCAGCGTTTTTCTCTCTCTCTGCCAATAACAAAATTATCGGGGGGCGCATTATCATGTGGCACAGGTGTTAGGGATCATTTTTGAGGTGCACACGCGTTATTTTTAGTGACTGAGTTTTTCTCCGTTTTTAATAATGTTTATATTCTAAATTATGCCCTTGTTCTGTATTTGATTTCTGTATTTTGCCTTTTCAGTGTCAGTAAATTGCCAAACTTTATGCTGTTGTTATAGGCGCAGATTGTAAGGCCTTTAGTTAGTTAGTTAGTTAGTCGCCGGCCTTAGTCGTGCCGTGTAGGCTTTGTGGTTTTGCCATTTGCCTGTGGTGAAACGGACCTATTAACTGAGTGACTTCCAGGCGATTGATTCGTAAAAACCTAGCTTAAAGCGCTATTTTCTGAACTGGGACGCTTACGCGACGGTCAAAATCTCTGCTAGCGCTCTGCGCAATTTTCAGTGACTCCATTAGTCTCCCGGTTTAAAGTTTAACATATTTACTTCTTCGGTGCTGTTCACGTTTTTGTTTTAGGTGCAAATTTGAGGTAAAGTTCTTTAAAAGTTTACACAGCAGTGCTGAAAAACTGACTACAAACTGTATATTTTTCATGCAATGATGTACATAGAAAAGGAATGAATAAATAAAAGTAAATATGCAATAACATTTTACATTAAAATTGAAATTATCTCGAGGATTTGTAAATTTAATTTCAAAATATCCAGCTACAAACGTTTCTGTGATTTTGACAGTAAAAGCCTATTAAAAGATACTTGAATATTTGTGCGTTTTTTGTTTATTGTACATCATAATTTATAATTAGCATTCTACGGAAACGTTTTTGCAAAAATGCAACAAATGCAAATAATGTACAGAATTCACACTTGATATCCAACTCCAACATTTGTACGTCTTTAAACTATTTTACACTGACCGATCAAATTCAAACAGTCAAACATTCATCCAAAATCGGTTCTAAAAAATTATATTTATTTTATTAAATGTTTTAATATTTGCAGTATTGGATAATAAAATTTCCCATCTTCACAATTCCGCGTGTTCTGGCAAAATCACCCAGAAAACCGAAAAAATGCGTTTCATAAAGCTGTTAAGTATTCAGATTCAGCTTAGATTAGCTTTTGTGTTAGACTAAAAGACTAAAAGAACTAAAAGACTAAGACTAAAGACTAAAGAACTAAGACTAAAAGACTAAAAGACTAAACAGACTAAAAGACTAAACAGACTAAAAGAGTTAAAATGAGTCAGCGGCTTAATTTTAGTCTGACCCCATTCCAAAACTACCACTGGACTAAGGAACCGTGTCAAAAATTCAAACGTATAACACGTTTGAAATGACACGTTTTAAAATCGTGTTTTCGCCAGAAAATACACGATTTGCAAAAGCGAAAACACGTTTGGGGATTAACTGCGGCTGTCACTTTGTGCTTAATTAATCACAGCTACCAAAAGTTGGTGGCCAAGGGCCGTAGACATACATATGCATACGTACGTCTATGCAAAATAAAGCCGCCAAAGTAACCCGCTAAGTAATAAACATTTGCGTAAACCGCAAGCCGCAACTAATTGTTAATGCTGTGATAAAGTTAATTGCAGTGTCAATCAAATGACACGATTTGCCTTAGCATTCACACGTTTGCAAATCGTGTTTTCAAAACGTGTACACGTTTTGAAATAGGTGTCATTTTTGAAGCGGTTCCTAAACGGATTTAACATGCACGCTTAACATTAGCATGCATAGTTAAGCCCGTTTAGTCCGATTAAAAAGCAGCGCAAAAAAAATTAAGTCCGTTTAATCCGGAGGTTTTGGAATGACATTTTAAAGCATAATTTTTAAAACGTTTAGTCAGATTATAATTAACGCTTTAATCCGGTAAAGGAATAAACCTTAAGTTTTGTTTATTTATTTATTTATTATTATTATTATTATCATTACAAGACTAGTGCGTCTAGTTTAGACTAGTTCGACCAAATCTGGAACCCGACGTACGTTATTGTATGACAACAAAAAAATTTTTTTAAAATTTTTTCAAATTTTCATTAAATTTGAATTATATACAATGCGATCGAAATCTAGGTTATAACTTTATTCAGGTGCCGCGTAAAAAGTTCTTGTTGTCACTGTTAGTTAGGGCAGAAAAGAGCTTTCCGGTGATACAAAAAACGTTATGATATGTTACGATACGATAATTTTTATTTTTTTAAACCGGTTTAGGGGTTAAACGGTTTCTTTTATCGATTAACTGTAAATAGAAAACATTTTGCCCATGACTTCTGCTATCTAATAAAAAAAGACGACGTTTCTACTTTGAGTGGTTCCTGAGTTATTACCTTACTATTTACCTTACTATACTGTGGCCAAAAAGTTTTCTATTCAAAGTCTGTTCGTAAAGAAAACCGTTTAACCGCTAAACCGGTTTGAAAAAAATAAAAAAATTTCATACTGACATTTTCGGGCTCGATCATCTACTACGACGAATGTAAGATGATACTATAGTGTCATTTAATTCTCAAATATTCAGACCATCATAACTTGCTTCAACGTTAACGTAAAAACATGAAATTGACGCCTTTCAGCTCAGAACAGTAGGCGCTTTTGAATGATACCTTACTTGACGTATACCACTCACGTTTAAACGTTTAAATTTCCAATTCTAAATAATGACGCAAGCTTAACGTCAAGTTAAAGGCCATGTCACCCATCATTTGAAAGCTCTAACAATTTCCTCTCAAATGACGTTAAAATTATTATTCTCCCACTTCCGTATCAAAAGTTATGGCCCCTGAAAAATGTCATAAAAAGAGCTGATTGTACTACAGATCACACCGTGGGTGATCAGATCCCAAAACTCAATTTTTTTGCTCATTTTTCAAATAATGTAACATAAATAGACTTAACTTAGATATATACAACATGGTCGAACTAGTCTAAACTAGACGCACTAGACTTGTTATCATTTCTCTTTTTCTTATCATTATTATTATTATCATTGCCGAAAAATTTATATAGTATAGTAAGGTAAATAGTGAGGTAACAAGTCTAGTGCGTCTAGTTTAGACTAGTTCGACCAAATCTAGAAGTTGACGTAAGTTATTGTATGACAACAGAAATTTTTTGAAAATTTTTAAAAATTTGTTTTAAAATTGAATTACAATGCGATTTGATCGCATATGAGGTGATTACAGGTAGTCACCAAAGGGAAAAATTTCAGGAGCCAAACTCTCTGATAGGGTTATGGTATCGACACAAAACTACTTTTATAAACTCGGATTTCTCATGAGCTATCGATTCATGGGTTACATGATGACGTAAACGGCGACCAATGGTCAGTATAAAATAATAGTAATACGTGGCTGGCCGTTGCGTCCGTAAACGTCATGTAAGGTATCATTCGAAAGCCCCTTCAGTTCTTAGTTCAATGCTGTCAATTTTGTGTTTCTACGTCAGCGTTGAAGCGAGTTATAGCTAATTCAAGCTATTTATGTCTATTATGCTATTATTCAAGCTTCAGCTTATATGTCGAAAAACGTCAAAATTGCGTCAATTTTCGCGCAATTTAGGCTATAACTTTATTCAGGTGCCGCGTTCTTTTGTCACTGTTAGTCAGGGCAGAAAAAGAGCTTTCCGGTTTTCAAATATCTGCTCATGGTATGAGCAAGCAGTGACGCCACATAGAGTCATTGAAAATTGGCAGACTCAAAAAACGGCAAGATTTTCACATTTCGATTTTGAAAAAAACATCAAATTTCGTTTCACACGGCTTTGCTCTCACAAGTATGCTAGTGACAGTTTCAGTTTGATTGTTAGTATCTGGACCCTGATTTATTGAAGCAAAGATTTATCGTTCGTCGTTTAAAATGTTCGTCGTTGAAAAATTTAAAAAGTCGAAAACATAAAGACGTTCTAAAAGATCAAACATTTTTAACGACAAACATTTTGCTTCGATAAATCGGGACATGGTTTGAGCTAGACTTGTCCAACTAACGCTAGTTATCAGCTTTTCTTTGCATTTTTTGCATATTTTCTTGTATACCGCTGACAAATTGACTAAACCGAAAGCCAAAGTGCGCATATTTTAGGTGAGGTAAAGGTGCCTTGGGGCCTTGGGGGTGAGCTAAGAACTGCATGTGAAAGGAAGCTAAAATGGATAACCTTAATTTTTGAATTGAATAGCGTTTCCTTTTGAAAAAGAGATTACAAACTCTTATATGTAATGGATGATTAAATAAACTAATTTTAGTTCGATGCTAAATTACATCTCATCTTGAATTTTCTATAACACAAACACTGCAACAAAGTTTTTAGTTCTACAAATAAATGTTACAAATTCTACAAAACTTACGTACATATTATGATAGAAAGGAAACAAGTGAACTATTTAATTAACTGTAAATTTTGATTAAGGTGGTAGTAACGTTTTCGACAGTTTTTATAACGTGCTATAATTTTGATTGACTCAATGTATTTAATAGGTGACTTTTTCACGTTAAAGTACTTGACTGGAACTACACTTATGCACATTATCTAGCTTAAATCTGTAACAAGCTAGTCTGCAGACACTGTTAAAGTAGTCAAATTTCGTGAATTTTTGCATTTTTCATGTTTTGCTTGTAAAATTGACAGTGTAATTTCAAATAATTTCATTCTTTACACCAACATAACCAATAACAGGGTAAATTTTAAGGCTAAGTTTGGTGCATTTATATGATGTAGAAAAGAAGTTACGGACCTTCAATTTTGAATTTTTTCAAATTTTGAAAAATATACAAATTTTTGAATCTAATTTTTTCACGACATGGGCTAAATTAATACAAATAAAAAAACATGTAAAATAACGCATGAAAAGATTGCAACATTGAGAGTTGAGATTTAGTCCACGGAAGTACATTTTTATCGATTTCTGTGAATAAAATTGATGTAACGCAAAATTTAAGCCATCAAAATTTTTGAAATTTTAGCATAAAGTAGACACATATGTGTGCCAATTTATCAAAAATTTTGAACAGAATCCGTGTAGTAGTTGTCAAGTTTTGCGGACTTTTGGGTAGTGCACTTTAGTTCAAAAAGAAATGTTACATGAATGTGACGTAATCTCAAAAAGTGAAAAGCGGAAGGATAAGCTTTGGCATCTAAATTGAAGGTTTTTGACATGCCCGTGTGTCATTTTTTACTTTTTTCAATAAACGGCTTTTTTGACTAGCTACTACTTTGGCTTAGCTAAACATAAAATTTACGAAAAATTGTCGTAACTGGCTGAAAAATATTTTCTGTGAAAATTAAAAATGATTGTTTCAAGCTATTTTAGCAAGCATTTATCTCATAATAATTTATAGTTTCCTAAATTAATATGCGTACTATAAATTATTGATTGAAAATTAATCGTAAGTTGTCAAATGTTACTCCTGCAAAACTGTCGAAAACGTTACTACCACCTTAAATGAATTTTGACTGTAAAACTTACACATACATTATCACAATTTAGATAAAGGAATATGAACAATGACAAAAGAATATAAATGAAACAGCACAACTAAAGAAAATACAAACGTCAAAATTTATAAATTAAAATAAAAAAATTCGTATTTATTGTGCGTTGACAATCAAACCAAACTGCTTAACGGACAACCAGCCCTCTCATGGATATTATCTGTAAGCATCTGGGTAAGTTCGTTTTGTTCAGGTGCAAATTCTGTCACGTTAATTTTTTTTAAAAATAAGTTCAAATTTCAAAGTCATTTTCGTGTGTTACATGCAAATGTCGGATTTTGTGTTCTGCTGTGTGGCGAAATTAACGGTCTTTAATACATTTAAAGTCCAACGTTTTAGTGTAGTTAACTAAATATGAACATTTAACTTGACATATTAACACAATTACTATCAGCAACTACAACAGCATGAATAATATAACTAAGCAAACACATATTTATTGAATTAAATTTATTTATTTATTTATGTTGTCATTCATTTTGTTTTTATAGTTAACGTTTTAGTTTTATACTTAACTTCATCAGACACATTTTATTCATTTTCAATTTTATGTACTAAAATCAAAATTTTTGTCCCAATTTAACTGGAAACATTTTTATGGCTACTTCTGTCCATTTTCACCCAACAGGCTGCTTTTCTAAAAGACTAAGTTTTCCGTTTAACCAGTCAACATAAAGGCTAACGTCAACAAACCCAGTCTTACAAAAATCCTCTGTGCAGCACACACGGTCTTCATCTTTTAAGCATTCTTCACATTTTACGGTTCTTGAAGCGGAAATAATAGCAATCTGTTCCCATCGCTCTTTGTCGATGAATCCAAATGCGCAACTCTTTTTGTGAGCACGAATGACAACTGCTCCCCCAGAATCGCCCTAAATTACACACTTTAGTGATCTAATTTAAACATTATTAGGCCTAATTATTTTTGCCAAGTTTTTTGTACTACCACGTACAAAACATTATGTATTAGTTGTGTCCAAAGTTAACATAATTTTTGTTGCTAGTTCTTCTATCAGTTCATTTATAACCAACTTATCTTTGGCACATAGGGATTGGACTGTACATTAAGTTTGCCTGTGTACGTAACATAAATTAACATCTCAATTTTCGTAAATACATGTTGCAAGCTCTGCAGAAAATAACTTTGATGAAAAAATGAAATTAACTACACAATGTTAAATTTTGAATAATTGAGTTTTGACTGTGAAACTTGGGGCCTATTCCTTGGGGCCATTTGGGACTAAAAGGTTTAAAAATTAAGCTTAGAAATGCCATTCCAAAACCTCCGGATTAAACAGACTTAAGCCTAGTTCATAGTAGTGCGGAACTGTCCGTAGTTGTCCGTGTCCGAGTACGTGTCCGTGTCCGGAAGCTTGTCCGTAACATTTGTCCGTGTCCGTGTCCGTCAGCAGCATTAATTCATACTGCTACGTACACTCTACGGACAGTGCGTATGCATATAAAATAAGGCCTATACATTCTGCAGCGTACCAAGCGTGTGAGAATGCAACCTTCAAAAAATCAATAAAAACGTTCTTAGCACACTAAAATGCAGCTACAGAGCTCATATTATGAACAATATAATAAAATTTTGCAATGCGCGGAGGAATTTTATGTGTATGCAAACACACGTGACTAGTAAAGCTTTCATTTGATTGGCTGGTTGCTTACGGACACGGACAAAAGTTGAACTGAATTCAACTTGTCTTCCGGACATCCGGACAGCCTTTACGGACACTGTCGGACAACTCGTTACGGACATCCGGACAAGTATGAATTGAACTACTCTTACGGATACGGACACGGACTCGGACACGGACAGCCCTTACGGACTACTATGAACCGGGCTTTAACTTTTAGCTTGCTGCTTTTTAGTCTGACTGAACGGACTTAACTAAGCACGCTGATGTTAAGCATGCATGTTAAATCTGTTTAGTCCTGTGATAGTTTTGGAATGGGGTCAGACTAAAATTAAGCCGCAGACTTATTTTAACTCGTTTAGTCTGTTTAGTCCAATTTGTCATTCCAAAACCTCGGACTAAAATAAGTCCAGTCGTTTAATGCAGTAAAAGAATAGGCCCTCACACATACTTTATCACAAGTTACATAAAAGGATATATTAACACTGGCGAAAAGATACAAGTAAAGCACGATCACTGTATGAATAAAATCAATTAATTGATTATCAATAAAATCAATTAAAATCAAAATTAATTAAATAAAATATAAAACTCATAATTATTATGTGCTGAGAGTGCTAAATGCTCCGCGCTTGCTCAACTACCCGACAACAACAACAACGGTATTCTAACCATCATTTTTCCGGATTTCGTGTGCCATCCAAATGAGTAAGATCGTTTTTGTTCAGGTTTCAAGTTTTTTTCACGTGAACTTTTTTAAAATTAACAGTATGTTTAAAATAATCAAAATGTAAAAACCATGCAAATGTCATAGTTTTCTGCAGTGTGGTGAAATAAACGCTAAAGCACTAAAATCTAGATTCATAAAAAATAAGACGGAAAATATGACAGAAAAAGTTTACTTTATAATGCTCATCACCGTACTTATATGTTCTTAAAAATTAAATTTCTGTTGTTTTATTTATGTTTTATAAGTTAACTAAATATCTGCTACTATAGTTTTAAATAACTGTCTATACCTACAACGCAAAATTAGCAATATTTCTGCAACAGTTTTGAAAAAAACATATTTAATTGAATAAACCATATTTCGGGGTAGTTATTTGATTTATTTAGGTAACCTTTCAGATTACCATTCAACTACATTCTCTGAAAACTGGGTTTGAACCCGTACTTGAGTATAACCAGAATTGCAATAATAACTTCACTTCGCAACAATGATCTAAGGCTTTGTCTCTTAGAATGGATTACACACTGAATTTACGTAACATGACTTTTAGAGTACTATTATGCATTCCACTGTAAATTGTTTATAAAAAAACTGAATTGCAAATTTTTCAGTCTGCGAGCTCAAAAATGAGCAATTTGAAGTTAGTATTACTAAAAAAGTACAACTAGACTGAAATCGGTTCAAGATTTGCAAGTCAGCGTTCTCTAATTAACCCTTTAATGCCCAGAGTATCACTGGCTAGACAGCCTCATTCTGACACCTTCTAGTTTTTTGGACATTGCTCGAGCTACGTGCGTCGTAGAGAGATCGCGAAACCACCATTTGATAGAGAAATGAATGGTGAACAAAACATAATCAGTCGATTAGGGGTCTAGGACGCACCGTTTTTGCGTTATAAGCGCTCAAAGTTGAGAATTTTTAAAAATTTGCGCCATCGCTCAGTCATAATATGTACCTCATCCTAGGGTATGAACACAGCAACCGTGCGCCTGCCGTAGTTGAATGCTAGAAATAAACTACATTATCCGCTGTATCTGATGCACATAAAACAGACTGCCGGAGCTGCATTTAGATTTCGTAATGTGGCCTCAAAAAAATACTACTTTTGCGATGAAAAAAAGTCAAATTTGCACATTGCTTAAATGAGCATAGGCTTCGCTGTTTGGCAGTAGGACTAAAAATTACCGGCCAAATGCGAAGACCTACAATTCCCCATAAAAACAGCTAAAAGATCTTGTCAATAGACTAGACTAGTCAAGTTGCATAGCCCTAGATATGATAGTTCATCGTGGGGTATCTCCCATGATCCTTTGGGCATGATAGGGTTAATAAGTGTCAGTTATAGAACGCTGTGCACTCAGTAATTTATACGCACTGTTATGTAAAGCGTCAAGTGCATGAACGAGTGCACGCAGCGCACAAGTTTATGCACGCGGGCTTCACGTGCCAGTGCGGACGGTTTTGAGTGCACACTACAAAATATCACATATACTATGACTGTCGTGAAATATAGGTACAGTGCGATAAGTCAATAACTAAGATGCACGCCTACAGCAGTGCAATAACTAAATTCATCATAACTAAATTCACGCTGTGCATCTAGCAGCGTGCACTTTAGTTATTGACGTTAGTTTTGTACTGTTTTTTTCAAGACAGGTATGTTATTTTTTAGAACTGACCGTTAGCGGAGCTCCGACTTTGCATTTTTCTTTCAAGAAAAACGCAGATGAAGATTTAGTCAGTTTTATATTTGAAACTCCTTGTAGCTCAGGTGACGATACTTGGTCTTTTTACGCGGCGGCCTCAGCCGCCGCGTATATACTATAGTACGAAAGCTGAAATAACACGTATAATTTCTGTCTGTGTATTGTTGCATTGTAACTCTGGGTAGGTCCCAATAATACATTATTTGAGTGTGCGTGTGTGTTTAACGTGCGTGTTAATCGTGGAATACAGCGTGTAAGTTTAGTGAATACGTATACTGGTTAACACGCTCGCATAGTGCTACGTGGCCAGCATGTTTGTCAACAGTGGCTAATTTTGTACCCAACAATTGACGAAACCTATTGCAGTAATAATGCTCTTAGATTGTTTATCTGCGCTTCACAACTTAGCAGTCTAGCAGCGTAATCAAGCCATCCATTATCTCGGCTATGATTGCCAATGCGCTGCTATTATGCATACTGTCAAGTGCTAAATTAATTTGACATCGAACATCACACATTTCTAACACTTAGCTAGAACGTTGTGTTTTGTTAAAATTATCGCTTACGATTGGCTTTTGCAATTGCATATTAACGAAATAAGTTTCTTTTTTAACCAACCGTTTTCATTTTTTTCAGGAATACCTAGTGTAGATCTTCGTATTTAATGGTCCAATTTTGTGTGTCTACACGAGGCCGAATCGTCACGAGGCCGAATCGTCGCCAGGCCAAATCATCATTTTTAAACGTGTGCTCAATTTAGGTTTGGGCTTAGGCTCTGATGTAGGCTTAGGCTCAGGCTTAGGCTTAGGAAAAAGGTCAGAAAATAGACATTTTTAGGAAAAATTGTGCCAACTAAGCCAAAACGTTGCATTAAAATAATAAAGACTATTCGGCGTGCTGACGATTCGGCCTCGTGGCGATTCTGCCGTGTGCATCATTTTCGGCCTGGCGACGATTCGGCCTCGTGACGATTCGGCCTCGTGTTATATGTACAGTACCAATCAAAACTAGAGTCTGATGCTCGTACGAGCACGAGCCCTTGATGGCATATGCTCGCAACAATTTAGGTGCGCGCGAGCACTGCTCGAAAGCAGTCCAGTTTTAATGACATTAATTTGGCAGTCCACACCAACAGCTGACTTGCATTTGTGTCACTTCGTGATAAAGGGGGATTGAATAAAATACGCTTGAAATGTGAAAAAACACTGATATCACAGAGATACCTTTAACAATCAAATTAACTAAATTTCTACCGTTTTTTTAATTTCTAATATTCGCTTTTTCATTTGTTACAAAGTTCATAAAAGTAGCTTTTAATAATTGCTATTGTCGCTTCCCCTTTATACTTTAAACTTGGTAGCCAAAACATTTTGTGGTCAACCTCAGCTCCAATTTATTGCGAAGGGCAGGTTTTGACCTCAGCTTTATGACACACCTAGTTTGTTCAAGGGGGGCAACTAGATTTAAGTTGTATATATTTATAATTTTGATTATACGGTGCATAACTTCAATTGGGTACCTAACATAATACCTTTGTGTTTGAGTAAAATCTATGACATCAGTTTCTTAAAAAATACTTTTGGGCAAAAATATATTTTATTAGGATACTACGCTGAATGCCCCCATTGCAGCGAATTATTTATATGGACAAATATAACTCTCTAGAAATATTGAGAAAACCAAAATTTGCGTTTCTTCGATGAAAACTACTCTTCTCACTAGTCTTAAGTAAAAGTGTCACAGAAGAACGTAGCTAACATGTCCCAAATTAGCCTTCATAAACGTATTTTTGCGATGTATATACAATTAACGATAATTCTAGTTACTACACAATGTTCTCTTAATTTAATTCCCTCTTTTCACTCATTTTACTTTTCATTCCCTCATTCATTCTTCTATTCTGTGCCTAATTGCAAAAGGTCAGAAACAAACTGCAATTTTACGTAGAGCTATGGCTATTAATCACTATTAATTTATACACGAGGACACTACAAAGTAACTGAGTAATCAGGACCAGTGATTCCTCCATCAGTTTTTGCTGGAAAATTTTAGCTGTATGGTGAGTCGAAACAGAAGAGTGGCTAACTTTAGCTATAATTTAAGGTCAACGTTGGGCGGGAAAGGCTCCAGTTACGCTGAAAGTGAAAAAGTGTCAAAAATCAAAAATTATAAAATATACTTGATATGTAAGTAAGTTTCAAATGTTAAGTTATATTGATCACTTAATCTCTAAATTTTCCGTACAATACAATTCACTTCTTTCACAAATTGAGCTCATTTCTACGCCCCCCTTTATTTATCACGAGTGACACGAATGCAAGTCAGCTGTTGGTGTGGACTGCCAAGTTAATGTCATTAAAATTGGACTGCTTTCGAGCAGTGCTCGCGCGCACCCAAATTGCTGCGAGCATATGCCACCAAGTGCTCGTGCTCGTACGAGCATCAGACTCTATTTTTGATTGGTACTGTACGACCAAATTTTAATCCTACTGATACACAACGAAACCCATGCTTTATTAGGTATGTATATACCAAGCAAATTTCACTCATAAACAAAATTGCATTTTTTGTGGGCTCGGTTCAATTTTTGATTGCGACACCAGCACTTTGTATTCATCAGATACAGCGAAGGTTGTGTAATGTTTTGCTAGCTTTCAACAATGACAAGCGCACGGTTGCTGTGTTTATACGTACTCCAGGGTGAAGTTATGCCTGAGCGATAGCCCAGTATTTATACAAGCTTTTAACTTTGAGCGCTTATATCTGAAAACGTGCGTCCTTGACCCTTGATTGAAATTCGAATATGTCAACAGTGTGGCTGCCTAGAGAGAAAAGCTCTGAGCATTAAAGGGTTAAAACACAGTTCATAAGATTCTAAAAATGTGGCGCAGCTACCAATTTTAGTGCCGCGTTTTATATTCGAAGAATATCCTCGGCTCTGTACCTAAGCATTGTTGTTTGCTGTTTTTTGTTTTGCTGCCGCGTATTATATTCGAAGAATATCCTCGGCATTCTAAGCATGTCGCAGCGAAATCTAAGTGTCAAACATTAGTCTAACTTTACTCGCAAAACGTGCTTGTTTGTACATTTTGTCAGAATTCTCTAAAAAGCTCAAATGTTAATAACTATGAACTGTTTACATTATGTCATGCATAGGCTACACTACACATACGCATGTAGACAAACCCAGATGCGCACAATCCCAGAATATGCGAAACAAGGTAGTCTGTTGAGTGAAAAGTTATTATTAGAAGTTATTCTGTGACACCAGAGTGTCAATATTCCAGAGGAAATATTAAACGCGGTCGTAACCGTTCAACACTGAACAATCTAACATCTCCGTTGTTAAAGCTCAGCTGCTGATTAATGAGTGAAAATTGTAATTTAATCAACGCGACTCAACCTATTATTACTCTTGTATGCCGCAGCGTGCAAACTAGTTAATAGCGTGTAAAACAGATAGCAACCTACTAGTTGTCTGTCCCCATCCGGCAAAACTAACAGGATAAACTGTAACATCTTTGCTCATTTTCAACTTGATGTTGACATTGTTGACACAAATGGGGTTCTTGTTCTCATCGAATGAAACAGGTCGTGGAAGTTTGAGTATAGCAATATCGTCCTCACGAGCTCTGATAGTCAAGTCCGCTGTCCGCTCTTCACGCACAAAGAAATTCAAGCCTTTCTGAAGCACCATGTTTTCCTCAAAAAGCCCACTGCTATCTTTCCACATTTTTGTTCCCATATAAATGGACACTTGTTCACTCCATAAAATTCCGCTAAAACAGAACAAGTTTATATATAATGTAAATTTTGGACATTATGTGATGTGAAAATACTGCAGGAAACGGCGATTTTATCCCCTTCACAAAGGTTATTGTGTGAAGTAACATAGCCCCCCTAGAGTACTTAAAGGGATTTACGACAGCTCATCGTCTGCCCAGTAGCTCAGCGGTAGAGCGCTGGTCTGCAGATCCAGAGGTGGGTGGTTCGCATACACCTAATGCAACTCTACTGGCTTGGCTGACCACCAGGTTTCATTTCTGAAATTTTATGATTGGAAATAAAGTTGGATAAAAGTTTTCAAGTAGTGAGAAGCGCGGCAGATTAAGTTTATGCCTTGCCAATGCTTATGTTATAAACTGCTATTAATGTTAACATGTTGCAATCATCTGGACTCTGACTTACTTTTTTACCAGTGTGTCGTATGTGTGAAATGTGAAATATGTCTAACAAATGCGGTCAGGGTGAATACAGAGTTATTAACAGTCATAATATGTCTAAGGAAGCTTTCATAATAACAAACGGTCAACATATTCACATTTTAACAAATTGGTCTAAGGTGCCTGGCTCAAAAGTGGAATGAGTTGTTACGAATTTTAGTAACGGTCAGGTGTGTACTTTCGGCTGCGGCCCGTTATTTCTATTATGTCCCCTTGTTTCTGTATCTGTCCCCGATGTTCTGATTCTTTCAACAAATAATATTCTGCACGGTTTTCTGTGGTTTTTCTGTGTTTTAGTCAGGTGGCGTAGAAATTTTAGGTTAGGCTTAGGTTTGAGGCAGGTCTAGGCTTAGTGAGCGACGTAAGTCCTACTTTTTGGTCAGGGAAATAACACTTTAGTCTTGGACCTAAGTCATTTAGCTGAAACCACAAGGCAACCCAGCATAAGAATTTATCATATGTATCTACTGATACGTTACTAGAAAGTTTACGACAAGTATGGGATGTTTCATTCAATTCAATTATTGGGTTGTCGACAAAGCAGCGAAGCAGCAAACGGGCAATCCTTTATATTTGTCGTGTCCGTGTCGTCGTTGTTGTTGTTATTGTCCTCAAAATTTGTGACTCGTTTTTCTCAGCCCCCCGTGGTCGGATTGGTCCCAAACTTTGATGGTGGAGTTCCCCTTACAAGTACTTGTGCCCCTTACCTTGGTGACCCCTTGACCTCTCGGGGGGCTGGGTCACGTGACCCTCAAAAAATGAGGTTTTTGAAAAACAAGAAGGGGGACCCTTGTGAACTTTTTTGTCAAGGAATTTGACAAAAACTTGTCCCTATGGTAATTTGGGCCCCTGAAAACGAATTTGAGGTCCATTTTTACCTAGGACCCCCATGGACCCCTATGCCCCCTCAAGGCACCCCCCCCCTACGGGGTCATCATGGATCCAATTTTAGAAATTGAGATATTGATGTTTCTTTGGGTAGTTTGGGCCCCTGAACATGAATCTGAGGTCTATTTTTGTCTATGACTCCCTCTGGACTCTCCTATAGATCTTCATGGTACCCTCCCTCTAGGGGGTCCTCAGGGGTCAAATTTTCGAAATTGAGATTTTAATGACTCAAGGGGTAATTTGGGTCCCTGAACACGAATATAGGGTCCACTACCTGGAATAAGGTGTCCTTTGTCTAAAATAAAGGGTCCTCTGCCCAGAATAGAGGGTCCTCAACCGTCGGCAACCCGTTTAATGCCGACAAGGACTAATTCTGGTTATCCTTATCTATTATCTTATTTCCATTAAAAGTGAATCTTATTGCAACTAGTTCATTTTTCATCCATTTGTATCATGTTAAATTTCTACATGGTGTCAAATCCCGGAATCAAAACAGGGACTCTTAGATTAATAATATAACGCAATAAGTTTCTCAAAAGCAAAAACGAATATTTAATTTTAAAAATTTAACTGTATGTAATTCAGTTATTAAAGAAACAACTGAGTACTAAACTTTTTAGTCCACGAGCTCAAAAATGAGCAATTTGAAGCTAGTAATACTAAAGAAATGCAATCAGACTGAAAATGATTTCATATTTGCAATTCAACATTCCCTGATTAAGTCATTACTGATGCTGCTACGGATGTGGGTATGAAAATAAGTTAAATTTGCAATTTAATCAGTTTTTTTTATAATCTTACCCATCGCGTTTTTGATAAAAGCAATGTGCCGCCGTTAAAACATATTTGTCCGAAATCAGAGAGCCACCACAATTCACTTCAAGCTGCAATTTGACCGTTTTAGCTGGATTGTTCGGGTTGGGTGCAGGTCGCGAAGCCGAGGAGATAAGCTGAACAGACCACGGAAAGTCTGTTATGGGCACACTTTTGCCACCAATTAATCTTTTAACACGCGGGACAGGATATTTTCCGCATTCAGGAACATTCAATGACATACCGTAACCTTAATAACGACATTTATGACAATTTGACTCTCTAAATGCCTGCCTTTCATACGCCTGCTGGTTACTGGTCCACTCTTTGCATTAACCGTGGTTGTTTCCGAACTATTCTGCTGTAGAGTTTACTTTTTAAAATAGCATGGCCAAAGTTAAAAAATAACTAGCAAAACGTGCTTTCTTTCGTCTGGTTTCCATAACACAACTAGTAAACAATTTCCTGAACTCTGAACACAAAAACTTTCTGTTGCTCTGAGTGCCCTCTAAATAAAGCACACATGAAGCCTTTGGTCCTCAAAGAAAATAATGCATATAAAAATAGTCTATACCATTTAGAATGAAACGTCGTTTTTTGCAAAAACCCATGTCATCATTACACAACTATAACATACCAAAACATATCCAACATGCAAATATTAGAAGAGAAACAAGAGTTGCAGTCGACATGTTGCTTAAGGTGGTAGTTCCAGAATCGCAGTTTTTTTACATGAGGCTATTTTCAAAGCTTTTTTCAGAACAACCAGTAAAGGAGGAATAAGTTGGCTACAATTTTTCGAAACAAGACTCAAAACTGTATACCATCACGTTTTAACCACTGATAAAATCCCACGTTAAGACTAGCTACTCCATTGGCTTACAGTTCAGTAAGCCAACGTGGTAGCTAGTCTTAACCACGGTATTTTACACCAAATAAAAAATGCTCTGGGTGTTTTTTGGTGAAAAAAAATGCTCTGGGTGTTTGAAGAAAATCATCGTCTCTTTACTCATAGTGTGTGGATCTGTCTGAAAAACGGGTCACTGCGATTATGGAACTACCACCTTAAGTGATCCGTAGAGTTTATAGTATGCACATTATCGAAACATGTTGTTCAACTACAGTAAATAACTATGTACAAATCTGAATTATAATAAAAGAAAGGTGGTAAAGTAGGCAACATTTTAGAGTTTACGCAACAGTTTCTAATGCATACGTAGGTTATCCTAGTGAGATGGTTGTTGCTTATGGGTGGTGGTGTATTTGCAACAATATATATGAGAACTTATGGTTGTGGATCGAAAAGCACAAACTTATGGTTTAGGGTCGATTTGTACTTACAGCCGTATAGCCGTTCAGCCTGCAGAATGACGTCACTAGCAGCCTAGTGCAGTGCATCAGCCAGAGTCTGTGGCGTCATTATTTTGTCATTTTGTCGGCAACACGGACATACTGCTCTAATATGAATCGACCCTTAGGGTCGATTCATACTTCTATAGGGCATACGGACAAAGGGACATAGGGCACACGGACAAAGCGCGGTTTGTCCGTTTTTTCAATTCATACTTCTTAGGGCAAACGGATATTGGGACGTACGGACATACGGATGTACGGGCATACGGACAAAAGTGCGATTCATACTTTTGAGCCGTATGTCCGTTTGTCCGTATGCCCTACAATTTCGGGCAGAGTTGAACTGAGTTCAACTTCGCCGGACATACGGACAAAGAGAAAATATGCCGTTTAGTACGGATGAACGGACATACGGCTGAAGGGCACACGGGCACACGGCTGAACGAACGAAAGTATGAATCAAACGGCCGTTCTGCCGTTCATTTTGTCCGAATGTCCGTTCATCCGTTTGCCCGTATGTCCCAATGTCCGTACAGAAGTATTATTGTTAATCTTATTTCGCTTGTATTGTACAAGTGGTACAAAGTCCCAATGATCACCATGAATAGTCCATAAATAATCCATCCAATGTATCCGACGTCTCAATTGTATGCACCACCTGCAAGGATCTAATTCCTTTCCTTTCCTGAAACGCGAAAAAATTTTTAGAAAGATATAGGAATTCAAATTTTAAAAACAACGCAGGTACTCATCGTCAAGCACTTTTTGTGGGAGATGTGAGCCCAAGTCATGTTGACACAAATACTGTTATGACTACAACTGCAGAGGACAAACTTAATGGTTATAGCAGAAGCTTCAGCCCAGAACGTATGGTGCCTGTTTTTTATTCCTACGTTCGACAGCCCAATGTCGCACCTCAGTTTCTATGGTCCTTTTTTTCAAATATCTGCTCATGGCATGATGCCACAGAGAGTCATTGAAAAAAAGGAAAAAAACGGCAAGATTTTCACATTTCAATTTTGAAAAAAAGCATTTCAAAATTCGTTTCACACGGCTTTGCTCTCAGAAGTATGCTAGTGACAGTTTCAGTTTGATTGTTAGTATCTGGACCCTGATTTATTGAAGCAAAGATTTACCGTTCGTCGTTTAAAATGTTCGTCGTTGAAAAAATTAAAGAGTCAAAAATATAAAGACGTTCTAAAAGATCAAACATTTTTAACGACAAACATTTTGCTTCGATAAATCGGGACATGGTTTGAGCTAGACTTGTCCAACTAACGCTAGTTATCAGCTTTTTTTTGCATTTTTTGCATATTTTCTTGTATACCGCTGACAAATTGACTAAACCGAAAGCCAAAGTGCGCATATTTTAGGTGAGGTAAAGGTGCCTTGGGGCCTTGGGAGTGAGCTAAGAACTGCATGTGAAGGGAAGCTAAAATGGATAACCTTAATTTTTGAATTGAATAGCGCTTCCGTTTGAAAAAGAGATTACAAACTCTTATATGTAATGAATGATTAAATAAACTAATTTTAGTTCGATGCTAAATTAGATCTCATCTTGAATTTTCTTTGACACAAACACTGCAACAAAGTTTTTATTTCTACAAATAAATGTTACAAATTCTACAAAAATTACGTATTATGATAAAAAAGAAAACAAGTGAACTATTTAATTAACTGTAAATTTAAATTAAATTTTTTTTACTGTAAAACTTACACATACATTATCACAAATTACATGAAGGACGACTGACAAAAGGATGTAAAGTGAAACAGAATACAACTAAAAGGAATGCAAACGTCAAAATTTTTTAATTAAAATAAAAAAATTTGTATTTATTGTGGGTTAACAATTAAACCACACTCCTTAACGGACGACCAGCCCTCTCATGGATATTATCTGTCAGCATATGGGTAAGTTCGTTTTGTTCAGGTGCAAATTCTGTCGAGTTTTTTTTAAAACTAAGTTAAAATTTTAAAGTTATTTTCGTGTGTTACATGCAAATATCGGATTCCGTGTTCTGGTGTGTGGCGAAATTAACGGTCTTTAATACCTTTAAAATCCAAAGTTTTAGTGTAGTTAACGAAATATGAAAATATAATTTGACATACATATTAACACAATTACTATCAGCAACTACAACAGCATGAATAATATAACTAAGCAAACACCTATATGGCAATTAAATTTATTTATTTATTTATGTTGTCATTTATTTTGTTTTTATAGTTGACGTGTTCGTTTTATAGTTAACTTCATCAAACACATTTTATTCATTTTCAATTTTATGTACTAAAATCAAAATTTTT
>JASANF010010636.1:0-68676 GCA_030248245.1 Trissonchulus sp. WLG1_4
AAATGTTTATTAAGCACAATAAATATAATATTCTGTGTATATTATAGACAACCTTGTACCATCAGGTTTATCATATATACAGCTCTATCAGACGTTTTGGAGGATTCAATGTAATCTCAATGTATGAAACTGAAAGATTCATGAAGCACATTCACAATAAGCGCCAAGCGACCAAACATCTTGGACAAAACCTGATGAAAAAACAAAGAGTGAGTTGTGTTACATAACTTAGGAGAGGGGGGGTCAAAAATGAGATGATGCAGGGGAGGGGGGTCCCACCAATGGGAGGAGGGGTACCCAAAATTTTTGTGTTGTTACATGTATGCTTATGTACAACAGTTCTGTAGCCTGAAAAATCACAAATGCAGTAAAAGAAAAAATAAATTTGTGAACAAAAGTTTTAGCTCAGTCTGGAAGGTTGGGAACACTTTCGCGACTACAAAATATGGCTTTTGTCAAATTAAGACAATAACAAAAAGTATTTTTTAGTAAGTTTTAGACATAATAGGGTATTTTGGTCGCTGAGATGAGGAAAACGACTCCCGAATTGTGACCACAAACAAAATTTTATAGTAGACGGGAAGAGTTACCCCTACGTCCTCACCTAATGTAAAACATGCTAAGAGTCAATCGATTTATAAATTTTTCAATTCAAGCACTCACTATAAGTTTAACTTTTATTTAGATTGCCCTGGCGACGGCAGCAGTTGAGCCTCCAATACTACCATACGCAGCTTTGACAACGGACCATCCAATTCTTGGATACTTTGAGCAGCCGACAAAATTAGCAGACTTCCCTGGCTACTGGCCACATGCTGCCCGAAGCTTTAAATCTGCACTTTTAAATGACTTGCACTTTGGCAACCTGCAGTTTCTTCATGGGAAAAAGGAACGAATGGAGCTAGACGCAGACATGAGAGAGTCACTTCACGAGTATGTATGGAGGTGTGAAAAAACCTTACGGATTTTATACACAAAAAATTTCAACTGTTTCTTGATTGAACATTTCTTGTGCATAAAGATAATATAGGCGGCAAAACTCAAAATTCGAGGCTCATAAAGCAGCGGTGGCTCATGGAAGAAAACTAAGCTTAAAAATTGTTTCGATAATTCACCCTCTTCCGGAAAGCTTTAGCTTTCTAACTGTTCACAAAGCCACTGAGGCACAGATTTTTTAAAATAAATGACATTAGTTAAAGAAAAATTGAATGTATAACTACCTAAGTGTATAACTAAAATAATGCACCATTTCCTGGTTGTTGCAAAAATGATAACACACATGATTTCAGGTACTATATGGTATATAACGATAACTACAAAAGAATACAGGACGAACTTGCCGTCGAGGCTGATCAAAACTGGATGCTTAGCGAACATACTCGAGAAGAAATTCCTAACTGGCGGTAATTCATAGCAGACATGATATATATATTCTTTAGTAATCAAAAATGTACATGGGGCGGTCTGGGGGGCCAAACACCACCCCCCTTGGTGCTGAAAGTGTCCAAAAACTCACGGTTTGGTATAAAAGGCTTCAAAAATGAGCCAAAAACGAAAAAATTGCTAAAAATAATTTTTGCATTAAATTATTAAATCTAATTAAAATTTTTGCAAAAATTTTTCCATTTGTTGGCAAAGATAGACAATTTGTGCGACTTTGTCAATTCAAGTCCTTAAAACGTCGGGGACAAGCCTCCCTAAAATTTTGTACGGACAGAAACCCCGTGTACATGTATTTAGTAACAATTTTGATAGTTGTGATAAAAACCAGACCCTTAAATAGCTGGAAGATTGAATGATTGCTATGATTGAATTAAAGTGTTTGGCCGTAACTTAAATTAAAACGATTAAAACGATTAAAACGATTAAAATTGCTCAATTTCAGTAAGTGTCTTTTCCATATCAGCACAATCAGTAAAAACAAACATCTGTGGGTGAAGCTAAGCTAAAGCTGAATTGATATTATATATACAGCTTAATTAGTCTTAATAATGCTGTCATCACTTTATGCTAACAGTGGTGCTTACTGCTTATTAATCTATTATAATTATATACAGTGGCATAGCCAGAAAAAAATTTCTTTCACCGGGGGAAATGATTTTTTGAAATGTGATAAAAAGCATTTAATTGCAAGTTTAACGCAAAAAACGACACATATTAGCAATTTCGTTCAAAAACACAGCTAATTTGTTGACCAGGGCGGCATCGAAAGTAAAATTGGAGCTCAAAACACTGAAAATTACAAAACTGCTGTACCGACAAGGATGCAGAAGCTAGCAAATTTGAAAACTAAGAAGATTTTCGACATTACAAGCCGCAAATTTACTAAAAATGTTATTTTTGGTACGATGAAACAGCTACCAGGATACATTAAATAAAGTATTAAGCAAATAAATAGTGTAAAATGCACCCATGTATACATGCACACGCTTTAATGGATACAAAAGCAAGAAACATTGAGTCGCAAGGTTGCTGGGGTCTGGAGGCGCCAGCTCCTAGAAAAATAATTGGGAAAATTTTTGATTTTCAGGCAAAATTTTTGGTCAATTGGAGACGTATCGGAACTTTTTCCGGCCGGACAATAAAAAACAAAGAGTATTACTTGTGTAAAATTTCAGTTGGGAAAAATTTGGGGTGGGGGAATTAGCCTATTCCCACCCACTGGCTACGCCCCTGATTACATATACATACATGGATATCATGTATATACATATACATAGATATGTGTTTCAGAGACTACCTGCGAATTCATCCAGTTGCCAAAAAGTTCGACAAGGCAGTTATTCCGGATGACGAACGAGGACGACTGTACCATTTGCGGTCTTACAGTGACCAAAATTCACGCACAGAATCTTGCTATGTATGCATGGAGTTTCCTACGCAAAACTCGCGAGTCCGTCGAAACATGACAGAAACTGGAGAGTACGTCTGGGTTGGACGAGTTCACAGCTTTATTGAACATGAAAACTCAGAGGAAGAAATACACGAGATAGCAATAATTAACTGGTACGACCCACCCACTCAAAACTCTACGATAAAACGCTGGTTCGTGGAACCTAATACGCTATCCAGTGATATTTGTTTAATGCCTGTAGCGTCTTTAAAGCAATGTATTGTTTGCCGTGCATACGATAAACTTTGGTGTCTAAGCTTAACTTAGTACTAAATTTTGCTACACCACTGCTCCTTTTAGTTAAAAAGAAACATTAAAAAGAAACATTTCGCGAGCCCTTCGATAGTAAATTTAGACGACCTTGTTCTAAATTATCTAAAACTATCTCAGTCTATTTTACTATCAAGCCTTACCAAAAATAAAAGTTTCATGGCAGATTATATCCAAGAAATTTCAGATTCAGGTTCTTTATACGTTCTATATACGACACAGAGGTTGCCTAACGAAATTAAAATAGCTGTATCCATGTCACTTTAATTGCACAAATAAAATTCTATTTGCTTGTATATAATATGGACAGGTTAACACGGTTGGTACGGGGGTCCGTGTCCAATTAATGCAAATTTTTATGAAAATTTCCTAAAAATTGCCATCCTGAAACGTGGCTAATACTTAGTCGAACATGTAGAGTATATATATAGGTAGTCAAAAATATAGCAGTCAACATGTCGCTACACGCCCCTCCCCCCCCGAAAGCAGCTCCCGTGTTAACATGCATGCTTACATGCTGTTATATGCCTGTGTTACATATGTCAATGTGCAAAATTTTAAAATCAAGTGTATTTTAGTACAGTGTTTATGCACCGCTGTCAGAATTTTGGCTCATGTATGATGGCTAAAACATAAGTGTATTTTTGAATTAAACTAGCATGCAACTATTGTGTTGATTCTTCTGATTTTTAAGTATAGTAAACGTAGAGATTAGTGTATATTTAGCAATATGTACATACATGTATATAGTTGTTTCGTTTGGCTAGCTCATATATTTGCAAAAAAAA
This sequence comes from Trissonchulus sp. WLG1_4, assembly GCA_030248245.1. NCBI lineage: Eukaryota > Metazoa > Nematoda > Enoplea > Enoplida > Ironidae > Trissonchulus > Trissonchulus sp. WLG1_4. Next base: position 3,952 of record JASANF010010636.1, read on the forward strand.
CACTTGCCAAAAACACAAACTTGCCAAATAATCAAACCTGGTCATTTTGAGGCCATTTAAAGCTAAAAATGTGTCCTATTAACAAAGATGCGAGGAAACACCCCGTGGGTGTTAGGCAAAAGCCCAGCTGCTTCCTAGCCCTGAGTGCGTTTTCAATTTCAGGTGAAAAGCGCGTCCGACAATGACACAAACCGCAACAAATTTTGTGATGTTTCGACGCATTTAACTGATTTTATGCTGAATCAAAACAAAAGCAAATTAAACCCATTACTTCTAAACTTTGGCCAAAATGCAGAGAAAACCTTATAGTATTATAAAAATGCCCTTTCAACAGGGGCAGCAGTGTGAGTAGAATAGGAAAGCTGATCGGCTAATCGGCTGATCTAATGCGTTAAAATGCTAATAAGTTATTTAAAAAAACCCGGACATGTTTTACGATCGAATAGAAAAACGCTGTTTGCTAAGTGAAGTGGACAAGAGTTGCGTCAGAACAGCAATAGCTCTGCGACACGTTAGTGCTTTCTGCACCCTATCCGCGCGAATAATTAGGAAAAACATTATTGACTCTACAAACACATGTCATTACTTTAGGTGTATATATAGTATTGGTAGATATTTAATTTAATTTCATCTATATCGATTAGGAATCATGAAGCGTAAGACAGTTTTCCGGCAAAACGCTGCAAAACGCATGATAATAGCTGATTAATTCCCTCGAACAGGGTGCAGAAAGCACTAACGTGTCGCAGATCAACACAATAAGCACACTGACAGTAGTCAGCAATTGGTCACTATTTTGGGTGATAACGTAACTATTCGTAAAAAATGACGTAATAGTTGCGTTTAGCACCTCAAATTAACCTAATTTACATACAGTTTTACATGAAAATTGGCAAAGTCAAAAAGATTGATTGCCAGATTGACCGCTACAGCACTTTAGCTGACGTGCCAAAGTGAAACAGTACAAACGACGCCGACCAATCAATGTTAAATGACACCCCACAAATACAATATCAGAAATATCATATTCGTACACGGACGTCAAAGGGAATCTTGTCAGTTGTCACCATAGCGTTGTAAATAATAGCTATATAAATTTCATGAATTTTGCATTCATTGTGCGATCTTGAAGTGAGCATGAAAGTTTTTAAATACTGATATTTTGGATCAAGTGCAGTTGGGGGGGGGGGGGAAATAGTGGACCTATTTTTTGGAGTAGAGCACCTTAAGAGAAGCATTTTTTGTAATAGAACCCCTATCCATAAATTTGGATTTTCTGAGCTATGACCCCTTGAAAATTGAATTTTCAGTGTTTTTGGAAGTGAAGGTAGGCCAAAGTTCGAAGCCAAAAGTGGCTGTAATCTTTGTTTTTGGATGGTTTTGAGTGCGTTATGATGTTTTAAGGCATCGTCTAGGCTTAGTTGGCAGGATTCTCTAGGCTAAGCTGTCAGGATTGTTTCTGAAAATTTCGATTTTTTATTGCCTAAGCCTGAGCCTAAGCCTAAGCCTGAACCTAAGCCTAAGTCTAAGCCTGATACTAAGCCTAAGCCTAAGCCCCATACTAAGCCTAAGCCCTAAGCCTAAGCCTAAGCCCAAGCCTAAATTAAGGTCAAGTTTGAATTTGGTCAAAAATTGGACGTTTCTGGCGAATTTGGCCAATTTTTCGGCAGGAACCCGGTCAAAGAGCCTTTGTTTTTATTCTAAAAAATTGTAACCAATAATTTGACACGATTAGAACGGAAAAAACAAGAGCTTCGGAAAAAAATTTCGAAAACGTCCCTCACTGAGGATTCATATTTCGGGGGGTCGTATCACAGAAAATCCAAAAAATGAAATAGGGGTTCTTGAAGCAAAAATGCTTCCCCCAGGGTGCTCTACTCAAAAAAATAGGTCCACTATTCCCCCCCCCAACTGCATTTAACCCGATATTTTAGCGGACAAAATAGCTGTCTGACTTTTTGGCAAAAATATTTGACAAAACCGAGTCGTCCTAGGCGAAATGAATATTGTTTCAAAATCTTGACATAATCAGACAAAATAAGCGGCAAAATATAATATACAAACAAACGTAAGCATTGCGACCTATATAAAATGAAAGAAAGATGGGTGACAAGTGCACACAAGTAGGGCTGTATATACACACAAGTTATAGACATGAGCCAAGTAAAAAGGAAGAAGGATTATATAATTAACACACTTTTTGTCAATTCCTCAAACATAAAATCAGCAATTAATGATTAATTAATGAATTCGAAACACAAAAGCACAACATCAAGCTCATGCTTGCAATTATGTACAATAGATGCATGCAAAAATGCAACTTACATACGCTGCCAACTGGCTTAAATATACACATGTTGTAGTTATATTTACAGAATGAACATAATCAACTAGCAAAAATTACTAATAAACCTACAAAAATACGGTCCATAGCTCCAAAGTAAAATTTACATTCTCAACGTAATAGTATATCTCAATGAAAAATATCTGAAATACGTCCTTTATAGAAGAATACTATTTTTCAGATGTTTTTCAGAGGTTTTTCAAGCAAATAAAAAACATCTGAAATATATGTAAAACTTTTCAGATTGATTTCACTGAAAATTTACAGATATAAATAATCTCTGAGTTTTATCTGAAAAAAATTCAGAGAAAATTAACAGATCTGAAGAATATCTGAATTTTCTGTAAAATTGTTCAGATGAGTTTCAGATAAAATTTACAGATATGAATTTTCTGTGAAAATGAGCGCTGGAAGGCGGAGCTTGTGAAAATTATGTAAATTTTATCTGAAAATTTTAACAGAGTTTTCAGATAATATTCATATATCTGATTTTTATCTGAACAATAATTTGTTTTACAGAAATTTCAGATAAAATTCAGAGGACTGGTTTTCCTGTGTATACCCTGGGAACGAATTTTTTCCTAAAAAAGTGACTGAGGGGTGCCTTTATATCATTTTGTAGGTTGTACAAATTGTAGGTCTCCTATTACACTTGAGAGTATTCCCTGATTTATAGGGGATTTCATTTTCTGCTGGAGGATCCATCACCACGTTTGAGACCTATGGATTGATTCGTGAGGGGTTTTCCTACAGTTGAGGCCTATGCGTTCATTCGTGTACCAGCAATACTTCACAATAATGCTGATTTGAGAACCTAGTTAAATGCCTAGTTTTATTCAATTTAAGCGCTAGTTAATAGTTTAAAAAAAATAAAATAGCTAGTTAAATGTTAAAATAAATAAGGGGCTAGTCAATAGTTAATAGTTAAGTTAAAATAAATAAGCTGGTAGTTAATAGCTAATAGTTAAATTAAATAAAAAATGGCTAGCTAAATAACAGTAGTTTTGGCCATTATTTTGAAATTGCGCAAAAATAAACATGCATCGCAAGAACAAAAGTTGTTCAGAAGTGAATTTCCTTTAATTTGATAGCCATACTACATGAAAAAATTTTCCGAAATTTTTGAGCTTTTTTCTGTAAGAAAAGTAGATTTTCACGAAAGTGGCTATATAAGCCAGTGTATTTACATGTAAGTGATGATTTTGGAAGATTGAAGATTAAAAAAACACTAGTAGCTGTATTTTACTTGCACAAACTTTAAAATATTTGGTCTGTTGTTGAGTGTGGTGTAATTTTTTGTAAAATAAAGCTGTATTTTCTGCATGATGTTGAAATAAACTGCGTGTGAATTAGGGCAAAAAAGTCAACCTATTTTTATTTAAGTTAAAGTTAAAGTTAAAGTTAGACCACTAACTTTTTTCAAAGTTAAAGTTTGATCTCCGTTTTCGTTAAAGTTAAAGTTAAAGTATGACCACTAACTTTTTTAAAAGTTAAAGTTAAAGTTATACTCCTAACTTTTTTAAATAAAGTTAGATTAAGATCCAAAACTTTTTTAGTTAAAGTTATAAAGAGTTGTTTTAGACAGATAAACTTATCTTTCAGCTTTTTACATAACCACACTGCGTAACTTTAGTGAATAGACATTAATGGGTGAGCCGAGAGTTGGGAATGCCAGAAAACTTTCCAGAACTTCCGCAAACTACTAGAAGTAGTTTTCTTGACATTTCCAGACTTGACCGGAAGATGGACTTGACAGGCTTAAAAAGTTTCTAAGCTGGATGAAAGTTTCTAATAAACTGTTTTTTAAAGTGATTACTGTAGTCCGTGGGGGTCAATAGGGTTCATGGTAACAAAATAAACCCCGGGTTTCAAGGGCGAACGGTGGGGGGAGATGGGGAATATATCCCCTCTTTTGCCCTGAGCAAAGAAAAATTTTTCGGAGCCGCATACCAAGAATAGCCGGAGATTCATGAAATTCGACCTCAAAATTAAAAACTTTTCTCCGGAGGCTGTTCGCCTTCAGAACGAACGCGCTGAGTTAACTTCGCATTGCTGTTTCCGTGTATCATCCTTTAATGAATGCTATTAAAAAAACAGTTATCGTTATGGGGAAACCAAGGGCGTAGTGTTTGTGACTGGCCGCGTAAGCCGCGGGCCGGCCGGCGGAAAATTTCGGCCGGCCGGCCGCCCGGTAATAGCCGGCTGGCCGGCCGGCTCGACCGGCCGATTTTTTGGACAAAACTTACATATTGATCCAAATCCAGATTGTCATTTTGGCATAACTTAGCCTGACGGATTGTTATGCCGGCCTAATTTTGTCAGTCGATTGAATCTGGCTGGCTGGCCGGTGTTTTTAACCGGCCGGCCGATTTTGACCGGCCGGCCGTTCAGCGCCGGCTTTTTTTCGATTGAAAATGAGTCCCCCTTTTTATTCCGCCTAGAGGCGGAATTATTAGAATTGGTTTAATGCATAATTTGTGTGCAAGTGATGATGATGATGATGAAGAAAAATATGCAAATTAGTTGCATTTTGGTTGGTCGATAGTCAGCCAGTTACTTCATCGGATGGCGTGGTGGATGCAGTTAGTTAACTTCGCTAGTTTATGCTATGACTGTTATTATTTTGTCAATGCAAGGCCAACGTAGCTTTAAGCAACAATTTTGTAATTGCATAGCCCACACAACAGAAAACAAATTAAGACGATTCACAGTCAAACACGAACTTTCCGACTACACGAGAAACCAATACCACCAGTGAAAACTAAGTGACAAAGGGCGAGCACTGAACTCAGACGACAATGGTCAATGTCAAACCCTCAACATACAAATAAACACATTCACGACTTGTCACATGGCCTCTACGTAATTAGGCATGCTACAAATCTCTGATATGCGCGGCTCCTGTAATCTCTTAACTCCAAGAGTGCAGTCAGAGATTTGTTGCACTCTCTGAACACAGGGTAAGCATAGGCGAATTCGACGCAGCGTGCACTCAAAGATTTGTCGTACGCTTGCTAGAAGTAAAAAAGAACCTTAAAAAGAACGGAAAGAATCGAACCATCGAGCAGCACATCATCAAGGTCCGTAGTCGTCCATCGTATCCACTCGTCCACGGCGGCTTCAGAACCAGTTATTTATAACCCAAGTTGTGATAAAATTAAAGTGGGTACAGTGTGAAGGGCTGTCGTAGTCTCCTTTTAGTTACATACCTAGGCTTGTTTATAAACACCTTGTTCCGTCTAAATAATAATGTCATTTATTATTATTCTGTTTAATAACTTCTAACTCTCTAACTCAATAATGTTGTCATTTAAACATTTGCCATCCAAGGTAGCGTAGCCGAGTGGTCTAAGGCGCTGACTTTGAAACTAGAAGTCAGTTGTGCGTGGGTTCGAATCCTACCGCTACCAATATATTTTGTTTTTCACCTGTGTTAAGGCCATGTGACAAGTCTGTTGTAGCATGGCTAGCACTGACACTCAGATATTAGTATGCAACTCTGCTTGGAAAGCCCTTGTGCAAAGCACTCGTGCGCTGCACGCACTCGTGCTTTCCACTCGGAGCTTTCCAGCGCATATCTGAGTGCACTCGCAACCATGCTACAACCCTTACTTGTCGTTGGCGCTATGCTCAAGTAAACCACATCAGTTTAACAGTCAGAGACTCGTTAACTTAGGGTACATAAGTGTCTTATCTGATGCAACAATACTGTCATGGTAAGCTGCCCAGTGCCCACGAGTATTTTTGAGTCAGTGTATCTGCCATGGAAGGGCAAGAATACGTATGTGAACAGCAAAACAGGTCTACCTACTGTGAATACAAGCAAATTTTCGGCTTGCGATTTTAAAAAATTGGTTCAGTAAAATTTGGCACATTAATAATGCCGACTCGATCCAAATATTGACCCAACCCGTTTTCAAATATCATGGACCCTAAGTTAGTCACAAATTGTTAGCTGCACCATAAAAATAACCTGCAAATGAAATATAAACCATGGCAGGTTAGGTAGCAAAACTTAAATGCACAGACAGAAATGTAACAAACCATTGATGATTAAGGAGAAATATGATGGAACCGGTTGGAACCGGCACCATGCCGGTTCCGGCTCCGGTTCCGGTTCCAAAATTGCTGCCGGTTCGGTTCCGGTTCTTGTTCCGGTTCCGGCCATCCGGTTCCAGTGGAACCGATCCCATCTCTAGTTTTATCTTAGTTGAGTTATCTCCGGAATGTAATGTGCACTTGTTATGATGCTTTCTACGTAACTGTCTTTGATGAATGTTGTTGATAGGACTTGGTACGTAAGCCGGCATGCCTTTGTATATACGTTGGTTGCGCTACCGTAGTTACCAACGGTAGTGTGCGTGCCATAAACTCGCTACCGTAATCCTATCACCTTCCTATGTACATAGCTTGTTTTTGACTTTGAAGTTTAATAACATTCTGGCTTAGTAGGTTTTAAGTTGATTATAATTTGTAGATCTTGTAATTTAGTGGTGAGAGTACCGTTACAATACCATGATAAAATTATGTAACGTTTGGACGGCGATAATTAGCAGCAAGATGGCCGTTGATCGATCCGCTCGACAAACCTTCGTCTTTTTTTGGTAACGAAGCTTTGTAATTTTGGACAAACGTTCGTCTTTTTGGACCAAGCTTCGTCTTTTAGGACAAACCTTGGTCCTTTTGGACAAACCTTCGTCTTTTTTTGGTAACGAAGCTTTGTCTTTTTGGACAAACGTTCGTCTTTTTGGACCAAGCTTCGTCTTTTAGGACAAACCTTGGTCCTTTTGGACCAAGCTTCGTCTTTTAGGACAAACCTTGGTCCTTTTGGACGAAGCTTCGTCTTTTTCTGGTAACGAATGTTCGTTACCAGCAACGAATTGGAAACTTTTTTTTGCAATGTACTGTATAGGCCGGTTCATACTTCGTGTTTTGTGTTTTGTGTTTTAGTGTTTTCGTGTTTTTGTGTTCTGTGTTTTGTGCTTTCTCGGTTCATACTTCGTGTTTTGTGTTTTGTGTTTTAGTGTTTTGTGTTCTCCGGTTCATACTTTGTGCTTTTGTGTTTTGTGTTTTTGAAATGTGCTTTTGTGTTTTTGCAGTTTATACTTCGTGTTTTTGTGTTTTTGTGTTTTGTGCTTTTGTCTTTTGTGTTTTTCGGTTCATACTTTGTCCTTTGTGTTTTGTGTTTTTGATTTGTGCTTTTGTGTTTTCGGTGTGCTTTGGGTGTGTTTTCGAAACATGGACAATGTTCATCTTTTTGAAATGTGTTTTTGTGTTTATCCAATCAAAATTAACTATTTCTTCTCATACAGTTTTCTACAATATTATATTTGTAAATTGGAAAATTTTTTATGTCTTCGGAATTTTAGATTGTTTAGAACTTTTAAAAAAAATTTTATACAGTATTATGAAATTTTTAAATTTTTAATTTGATTTTTAATTACATTCTGACAATACTGCCATGAAAAACGCATAGGCAGAAATTTCATAAATTCATTAACTGAAATTAACTAAATATGACATCAGATTTGACTAATAACATGATGTAATATATAACCAATTTTTTCAGTTAGAGGGCTGAATATTTTATATTTGTCAATTTAATCTAATTGAAAAATAAAAACACGTGACGTGTGTTTTGTGGTTTTGTGCTTTTGACCATGGATGATGAGACCTATGGATTGATTCGTGAGGGGTTTTCCTACAGTTGAGGCCTATGCGTTCATTCGTGTACCAGCAATACTTCACAATAATGCTGATTTGAGAACCTAGTTAAATGCCTAGTTTTATTCAATTTAAGCGCTAGTTAATAGTTTAAAAAAATAAAATAGCTAGTTAAATGTTAAAATAAATAAGGGGCTAGTTAATAGTTAATAGTTAAGTTAAAATAAATAAGCTGGTAGTTAATAGCTAATAGTTAAATTAAATAAAAAATGGCTAGCTAAATAACAGTAGTTTTGGCCATTATTTTGAAATTGCGCAAAAATAAACATGCATCGCAAGAACAAAAGTTGTTCAGAAGTGAATTTCCTTTAATTTGATAGCCATACTACATGAAAAAATTTTCCGAAATTTTTGAGCTTTTTTCTGTAAGAAAAGTAGATTTTCACGAAAGTGGCTATATAAGCCAGTGTATTTACATGTAAGTGATGATTTTGGAAGATTGAAGATTAAAAAAACACTAGTAGCTGTATTTTACTTGCACAAACTTTAAAATATTTGGTCTGTTGTTGAGTGTGGTGTAATTTTTTGTAAAATAAAGCTGTATTTTCTGCATGATGTTGAAATAAACTGCGTGTGAATTAGGGCAAAAAAGTCAACCTATTTTTATTTAAGTTAAAGTTAAAGTTAAAGTTAGACCACTAACTTTTTTCAAAGTTAAAGTTAAAGTTTGATCTCCGTTTTCGTTAAAGTTAAAGTTAAAGTATGACCACTAACTTTTTTAAAAGTTAAAGTTAAAGTTATACTCCTAACTTTTTTAAATAAAGTTAGATTAAGATCCAAAACTTTTTTAGTTAAAGTTATAAAGAGTTGTTTTAGACAGATAAACTTATTTTTCAGCTTTTTACATAACCACACTGCGTAACTTTAGTGAATAGACATTAATGGGTGAGCCGAGAGTTGGGAATGCCAGAAAGCTTTCCAGAACTTCCGCAAACTACTAGAAGTAGTTTTCTTGACATTTCCAGACTTGACCGGAAGATGGACTTGACAGGCTTAAAAAGTTTCTAAGCTGGATGAAAGTTTCTAATAAACTGTTTTTTAAAGTGATTACTGTAGTCCGTGGGGGTCAATAGGGTTCATGGTAACAAAATAAACCCCGGGTTTCAAGGGCGAATGGTGGGGGGAGATGGGGAATATATCCCCTCTTTTGCCCTGAGCAAAGAAAAATTTTTCGGAGCCGCATACCAAGAATAGCCGGAGATTCATGAAATTCGACCTCAAAATTAAAAACTTTTCTCCGGAGGCTGTTCGCCTTCAGAACGAACGCGCTGAGTTAACTTCGCATTGCTGTTTCCGTGTATCATCCTTTAATGAATGCTATTAAAAAAAACAGTTATCGTTATGGGGAAACCAAGGGCGTAGTGTTTGTGACTGGCCGCGTAAGCCGCGGGCCGGCCGGCGGAAAATTTCGGCCGGCCGGTCGCCCGGTAATAGCCGGCTGGCCGGCCGGCTCGACCGGCCGATTTTTTGGACAAAACTTACATATTGATCCAAATCCAGATTGTCATTTTGGCATAACTTAGCCTGACGGATTGTTATGCCGGCCTAATTTTGTCAGTCGATTGAATCTGGCTGGCTGGCCGGTGTTTTTAACCGGCCGGCCGATTTTGACCGGCCGGCCGTTCAGCGCCGGCTTTTTTTCAATTGAAAATGAGTCCCCCTTTTTATTCCGCCTAGAGGCGGAATTATTAGAATTGGTTTAATGCATAATTTGTGTGCAAGTGATGATGATGATGATGAAGAAAAATATGCAAATTAGTTGCATTTTGGTTGGTCGATAGTCAGCCAGTTACTTCATCGGATGGCGTGGTGGATGCAGTTAGTTAACTTCGCTAGTTCATGCTATGACTGTTATTATTTTGTCAATGCAAGGCCAACGTAGCTTTAAGCAACAATTTTGTAATTGCATAGCCCACACAACAGAAAACAAATTAAGACGATTCACAGTCAAACACGAACTTTCCGACTACACGAGAAACCAATACCACCAGTGAAAACTAAGTGACAAAGGGCGAGCACGAACTCAGACGACAATGGTCAATGTCAAACCCTCAACATACAAATAAACACATTCACGACTTGTCACATGGCCTCTACGTAATTAGGCATGCTACAAATCTCTGATATGCGCGGCTCCTGTAATCTCTTAACTCCAAGAGTGCAGTCAGAGATTTGTTGCACTCTCTGAACACAGGGTAAGCATAGGCGAATTCGACGCAGCGTGCACTCAAAGATTTGTCGTACGCTTGCTAGAAGTAAGAAAGAACCTTAAAAAGAACGGAAAGAATCGAACCATCGAGCAGCACATCATCAAGGTCCGTAGTCGTCCATCGTATCCACTCGTCCACGGCGGCTTCAGAACCAGTTATTTATAACCCAAGTTGTGATAAAATTAAAGTGGGTACAGTGTGAAGGACTGTTGTAGTCTCCTTTTAGTTACATACCTAGGCTTGTTTATAAACACCTTGTTCCGTCTCAATAATAATGTCATTTATTATTATTCTGTTTAATAACTTCTAACTCTCTAACTCAATAATGTTGTCATTTAAACATTTGCCATCCAAGGTAGCGTAGCCGAGTGGTCTAAGGCGCTGACTTTGAAACTAGAAGTCAGTTGTGCGTGGGTTCGAATCCTACCGCTACCAATATATTTTGTTTTTCACCTGTGTTAAGGCCATGTGACAAGTCTGTTGTAGCATGGCTAGCACTGACACTCAGATATTAGTATGCAACTCTGCTTGGAAAGCCCTTGTGCAAAGCACTCGTGCGCTGCGCGCACTCGTGCTTTCCACTCGGAGCTTTCCAGCGCATATCTGAGTGCACTCGCAGCCATGCTACAACCCTTACTTGTCGTTGGCGCTATGCTCAGGTAAACCACATCAGTTTAACAGTCAGAGACTCGTTAACTTAGGGTACATAAGTGTCTTATCTGGTGCAACAATACTGTCATGGTAAGCTGCCCAGTGCCCACGAGTATTTTTGAGTCAGTGTATCTGCCATGGAAGGGCAAGAATACGTATGTGAACAGCAAAACAGGTCTACCTACTGTGAATACAAGCAAATTTTCGGCTTGCGATTTTAAAAAATTGGTTCAGTAAAATTTGGCACATTAATAATGCCGACTCGATCCAAATATTGACCCAACCCGTTTTCAAATATCATGGACCCTAAGTTAGTCACAAATTGTTAGCTGCACCATAAAAATAACCTGCAAATGAAATATAAACCATGGCAGGTTAGGTAGCAAAACTTAAATGCACAGACAGAAATGTAACAAACCATTGATGATTAAGGAGAAATATGATGGAACCGGTTGGAACCGGCACCATGCCGGTTCCGGCTCCGGTTCCGGTTCCAAAATTGCTGCCGGTTCGGTTCCGGTTCTTGTTCCGGTTCCGGCCATCCGGTTCCAGTGGAACCGATCCCATCTCTAGTTTTATCTTAGTTGAGTTATCTCCGGAATGTAATGTGCACTTGTTATGATGCTTTCTACGTAACTGTCTTTGATGAATGTTGTTGATAGGACTTGGTACGTAAGCCGGCATGCCTTTGTATATACGTTGGTTGCGCTACCGTAGTTACCAACGGTAGTGTGCGTGCCATAAACTCGCTACCGTAATCCTATCACCTTCCTATGTACATAGCTTGTTTTTGACTTTGAAGTTTAATAACATTCTGGCTTAGTAGGTTTTAAGTTGATTATAATTTGTAGATCTTGTAATTTAGTGGTGAGAGTACCGTTACAATACCATGATAAAATTATGTAACGTTTGGACGGCGATAATTAGCAGCAAGATGGCCGTTGATCGATCCGCTCGACAAACCTTCGTCTTTTTTTGGTAACAAAGCTTTGTAATTTTGGACAAACGTTCGTCTTTTTGGACCAAGCTTCGTCTTTTAGGACAAACCTTGGTCCTTTTGGACAAATCTTCGTCTTTTTTTGGTAACGAAGCTTTGTCTTTTTGGACAAACGTTCGTCTTTTTGGACCAAGCTTCGTCTTTTAGGACAAACCTTGGTCCTTTTGGACCAAGCTTCGTCTTTTAGGACAAACCTTGGTCCTTTTGGACGAAGCTTCGTCTTTTTCTGGTAACGAATGTTCGTTACCAGCAACGAATTGGAAACTTTTTTTTGCAATGTACTGTATGTGGGCCACAGAACGACCTGAAAACATAGTTTTAAAATAGTTTTTTTAGTTTAGTTCAAAATATAGTTTTTTTGCGCGATTCGGAGGTTCGTTTTGAAACACTCATCTACCCGGTTTACATTCGGTTTGGGAAAAATGTTTTCGCCTGTAAGATGCTACCCACCTCATCTTAATAAATGTATAAAACCCCATGGCCCTGATCTGATCTGATCTGCAGCCCCCAAAATAACTGTTGCAGCTTTTAATGAACATCTAAAAAAATTAAGATTTATATAAACTCAGCAGAAAAAAGGCAAAAACACAAAAATACAACAAATTAATGTACAATAACGATATATATGATATACATATATAATTTATGTCATGTATAACATGACATAAAAGGTATACAAGGGACTTTAAGAACGTTACAAAACGATTTAGTAAAAGCAGAAAAAAGTGAGAAAAAAGTTAGAAAAAAGTCAGAAAAAAGTCAAAAAAAACCAGAAAAAAACTAGAAAAAACCTGGATCGTATTTGAGAAAGTTTGAAAAATCTAAAAATGCTCACATCGCATTATCAAACAATCAGACAAGCATAGTACAAAAACTAAAAAAGGTGGAAAAACAAATTTAAACCCACCAAAAACACCGGAAAATACAGAAAAAATAAGCTAAAATAATTCATTACAATGAGAAATACAGACGCAAAAGACTAAAAAAATGACAAAAAGGGCGCAAAAGTACTCCAAAAACATTAAAAATCGATTTGGGGCAAATCTGAAAAAGTTAGAAAAAAACCAGAAAAAAACGAGATCGTAAGTTAGAAAAAAACTAGATAATAGAAAAGTTAGAAAAAAACCAGAAAAAACAGATTAATTTTTTACGATCTAGTTGTTTTCTGGAAATAATTTTCCTGTGCCCCCCAGCTCCCTTCCTAAATATTGACTTCTCTTCAACCCGGCCAATCCTGTAAAAATGATGAAAATGACAGTTTTTACGTAAAAAAATTAAATATCAGTATTTTGTGCATTTGGAGCAGTTTGGCTGCATTAAGGGGGCGCTCCGGGAATCAAGGATTTGGGCCGTATTTTTTAAAAACAGCCAAAATGACCTATCATTCTTGAAGAAAAGTTGCCCAAAATACTATTTCTGATGTTTTGACGCGCACATCTCCATAGCAAAAAAATTGGAAAAAATTGGACAATTTACTGATTTTATTCGACTTTTACACAAATTCAGCAAGTAAGCCAGTGCATCAACGCTTTTTGAGGTTTTCCAAACAGACGATACGTAAATTTTGTTAGTCCTAATGAAAAATTAAAACAATTTTATTGCGTTCTGTGCAAAAACATCGCACAAGAAACCATTTTCAGAAGCAGCAGACTCAAATATACGCTGTGTGAATACAAAACCATTTTTTCGGCATTCGATTATAAAATGCTGGTAAAATATTTTTCTACAAAATTTTGCACAATTATAGTCTTAGGCTCTGCGCAGTGGAACAATTTTTTAGTTTTCTAAAATAAAGCTTAGAAATTTTTTTATATGAATTTTATTGCTCAGAGTTCGACTTCGAAAACACATAATGACATTTTTTATCCAAACCCGACATAAATGTTAAAAACCAAAATAATGTTCAACTAGAAAAGCACATAAGCTACATTTTGGTATATAAAGTGTGACTATACGCAAAGTATAAGCAGAGTTATCGTGTGCCGAAAATTCACTCACGTTTGATGCTCTGGGAGTCACGTGACATGATCACGTGATTTGAAATTTTGCCTCCAGTGTTCTTTTGTGCCATACTACATATATGTATAGTAAAGTTTGACATTTGCCAACTATTTTGCCAATTTTCGATGTAACCCCCGATTCCCGGAGCGCCCCCTTAAGGTGCTTCTCTAGTTGAACATTATCTTGGTTTTTAACATTTATGTCGGAAAGTACGCAAAGTATAAGCAGAGTTATCGTTTGCCGAAAATTCACTCACGTTTGATGCTCTGGGAGTCACGTGACATGATCACGTGATTTGAAATTTTGCCTCCAGTGTTCTTTTGTGCCATACTACATATATGTATAGTAAAGTTTGACATTTGCCAACTATTTTGCCAATTTTCGATGTAACCCCCGATTCCCGGAGCGCCCCCCTTATGTGCTTCTCTAGTTGAACATTATCTTGGTTTTTAGCATTTATGTCGGATTTGGATAAAAAATGTCATTATGTGTTTTCGCAGTCAAACTCTGAGCAATAAAATTCATATAAAAAAATTTCTAAGCTTTATTTTAAAAAACTAAAAAATTGTTCAACTGCGCAGAGCCTAAGGCTGTAATTGTGCAAAATTTTGTAAAAAAATATCTTACCAGCATTTTATAATCAAATGCCGAAAAATTGGTTTTGTATTCACACAGCCAATATTTGAGTCTGCTGCTTCTGAAAATGGTTTCTTTTGCGATTTTTTTGCACAGAACGCAATAAAATTGTTTTAATTTTTCATTACGACTAATAAAATTTACGTATCGTTTGTTTGCAAAACCTCAAAAAGCGTTGCTGCACTGGCTTACTTGCTCAATTTGTGTAAAAGTCGAATAAAATCAGTAAATTGTCCAATTTTTCCAAATTATTTGCTATGGAGATATGCACGTCAAAACATCAGAAATAGTATTTTGGGCAACTTTCCTTCAAGATTGATAGGTCATTTTGGCTGTTTTTAAAAAATACGGCCCAAATCCTTGATTCCCGGAGCGCCCCCTTAAGCCCGATTCACACGGTGCGTTTTTGCCGCTGCGATTTCAACGCAAAACGCGAGACGCAGGGTGTCGCACACGAAACGCAGCGTCTGAACAAACGTTGCGTCTCGCAAACTATTTTGCTGCGTCTTTACTGTTTTAAAAATTTGACAAACAGCTTCGCGAATATTCTTGAAACCAGCACGTCCGCAGCATCAAATCGCACTAAAATCGCAGGCCGAGTTGCAGTCTGGCGTTTGAACCGCTGCGGAAAAATCAAGACGCATGCATTCCGCACTGAAATTGCTGCGTCTGTTCAGACAGTGCGTTTTGCCGCAGCGGCGAAAACGCTGCGGCAAAATCGCAGTAAAATCGCAGCGTGTGAATCGGCCTTTAAGGGGGTAGTGTCGCGAAAGCAGTTTTGCTCATAGGCTGTGAAAATAGAACTTTTTGTTTTGAAGTAGTACATGCAATGAGAAGCTAGTCCAACGCTGTATGGTATCAAATAATTACTGCCAGACATCACACTATGGCCTGTATTCACATACTAAGTGTAACGCTTAAACTTAGTGTTTACACTTAGTGTTAGCGCTTATAAGCGCTAAGTGTTATTCACAAACTTGACCTTTTAACATGCTAAACATACTTAAGCGCTTAGCGCTTAGCAAACGCTTAGCGTTTGTTTGTGAATAACACTTAGTATGTGAATACGGGCCTATCAATATTGACAAATATCTTGGACCAATCGTCATTAGTAAGCCAGACATCACACAATAGGGACATAAAAGTTCGAAAAATCAAGCCAGATATCAGATTGGCCAGCTTGTGAAGTACACATCATGTGTGGACGCACAATTTTTTGCGACAAATAAGAAAAAAGAAAAGTGAAGGCACGTTTTTCGTCTGATTTGAAAATAAGCGTCTAGATTTTCCACAATTTATCATTATTGCTGTTACTATTTTACAGTTTAAGTACACCTTCACAGTTCAAACTAGTATTACTCCACAGCCGCTACAGTAATCTGCACTAAATTTTGTGTGCATAAATTACAACATATGTGCTATTAGTCTGTGTAAAAAACTGAACAGAAAAATTGGTAAATGTGACTAAAAAATGGAATGTGAATAGGTTTTTTCTTCGTCATTTTTCCGACTTTGAGACATTATTGCAAACTATATGCTGCACCAATTTTGCTGACACTTGGCAAAAGACTTTGCCTTTTGGTAGATTTTTAAAATATAGAAAGAACAATTTCTAACATTTTACTGAACAAGTTTTACAGTCGCGCAAAATCGACTGCTTTCGCGACACTACCCCCTTAAAACACGTTTAGACTTTTTCCCGTATATAAATTTTAGGCATAAAATTGTCTCAAATGTCAATTTTTTGTTTTGCTCTGCAAAACAAAAATTTCCAACTTTCTGTGCTTTTATATATAAATACTGCAAATGAAGAGAGTTTGAAAAATTGCGCTCCAGTACCGATTTCAGATAGTGTTGGAGTTGAATTTTCGGGTTAAATGCAGTTGGGGGGGGGGGAATAGTGGACCTATTTTTTGAGTAGAGCACCTTGGGGGAAGCATTTTTGCTTCAAGAACCCCTATTTCATTTTTTTTATTTTCTGTGATATGACCCCCCGAAATCTGAACCCTCAGTGAGCGACGTTTTCGCAATTTTTTTCCACAGGAAAACCAGGAATCTGAATTTTCTGTAAAATTTTTTCGGTTACGGATTTTTCAGATGTTTTTTACCCTTTCCATTCAGAGACATTTTACAGACTTTCAAAGGAAACTCAGATAAATTTCAGAGAAGTTCAGGGGAAATTCAGAGAATTTCACCCAGAATTCAGAGACTCTGAATTTTATCTGAAAAAAATGTTACTGGCTTTTCAGATAAATTTCAGATACTTTTTACAAGAATTTCAGATAAAATTTACCTGATATTTACAGATGTGAAAAACATGTGAATTTTCTCTGAAACTCGTGTAAAAAGTATCTGAAATTTATCTGAAAAGCCAGTAACATTTTTTTCAGATAAAATTCAGAGTCTCTGAATTCTGGGTGAAATTCTCTGAATTTCCTCTGAACTTCTCTGAAATTTATCTGAATTTCCTTTGAAAGTCTGTAAAATGTCTCTGAATGGAAAGGGTAAAAAACATCTGAAAAATCCGTAACCGAAAAAATTTTACAGAAAATTCAGATTTCCTGGTTTTCCTGTGTTCGGAGACCCGTGTTTTCTCTGTTTTAAATGTGTTGAAACACAGGAAGAAAGGGCGACTCTTAAAATGGTCTAAAATCAATCTAAAAACACTCTAAAAATTTTAAGAGTGAATTAAGAGAGCAAGTTAAGACTGTTTTAAGAGTGAATTTAGAGTGTTTTTAGATTATTTAAGACTGATTTTGGATTATTTAAGACTGTTTTAAGATAATCTTAAATCAGTCTAAAACGCAGTTTGGAACTACGCTGCATAGTTTTAGATTGTTTTTAGAGTAAATTAAGAGTGAATCAGTGGCGTACCCAGGGGGGGGGGGGGGGCTAGGGGGACATCAGCCCCCCCCTTCGCGATTTTAGCCCCCCCCTTCGCGATTTCAGCCCCCCTTTTTCACTTTTTTTCCCTGTGGTCTTCTTTGGTTTTATGACACCGCTGAAAAAAAATTTTCCGGCACGTTCCCAATTGACTAAAATTACACTGGAATTTCAAAAATTTTTCAAAATTTTCTTTCGAGGAGATCTCGCCCCTAACTCATTACTGCTCTAATGTATACACATGACTTATATCTGCTATGGTGTAGTAATAATGAGTAATGCTGACAACTATTATTGGTATTTAGTTATATATTTTGTGTGGCTTTTAATTAAAAACCGTGTGGTGGGTGGAGTGGAGGACGAACGTCTAAGGACAGCCCTTGTCACCCATGGTTTTTCTTCAATTTTTTCCTGTATACAACGTATTTTTCAGGTTTGCTAGTCCCCCCATTTGCCGATTTTTCGTGCTTTTTTATCTAAATAGGTTAAAAGTTTGAAATATTTGACATAACAAAATCTGACTCTGAACAGACCGCTGCTACAACTATGATTTCACGACAAGTGTTGCTTAGAATTGGTTTTTCTATGCAATTATTAATTCAAAATTCTAAAAATACTCCAGCTTCTTGGGGGGGGGGGGGCTGCCAAACCCAGACTCCTGCAACCACTCTTTTTTTACGACCAGTGTTGCTTAGAATTGCTTTTTCAATGCAAATTTTATTTCAAAACTCCAAAAAAGCCTTAGCTTCTGGGGGCTGCCGCCCCCAGACCCCTGCAACCACTATGATTTCACAACAAGTGTTGCTTAGAATTGCTTTTTCAATGCATATTTTATTTCAAAATTCTAAAAAAGCCTTAGCTTCTGGGGGCTGCCGCCCCCAGACTCCTGCAACCACTATGATTGCACGACATGTTGCGTATATAAAACTTTTGGGGGGCAGCTGGTGCCTACCAGACGTGAGCACTAAGTCCCATAAAAATTATGCTCACAGGTCCCCCTGTTACGCTCTTGTACCGTAGCGACAGGGTTCTTATTTTTTTAGGTTTTTTTGTATTATATAATGCATGATATTATACTTCGTTGGCTGCTTGCACTTTATTAAAACTCACTCTCGCCTGAAATTGCATGCTTGCACTGAGCCCTGTCCTGCATACGGTCCAAGAGTAAGCAGAAGGCCAGCGTAGGGGCACAATAACACATGTTTTAGGAGCTTGCTTAACCGCTTTTGTTTCAGTTCCTCTGGTGAGTGTCCTTTGCTTGTTGGTATAGTATGCAGTAAAGTAGCTTGGCCGTTTGCCCTTAATTATCAGTCCCCTCCCTCTGGTATGTGGTGTAGGCTACGCATGTATATATAAACTCTAATGTTGCATGCTCATATAGCTCTTTCTTGATACTTTGCTGGTTTTTCGCTTTGGCTTGCTAGTTTTAGGCAAAGCGGATTGACTAGCGACATTCGTGACAAATGTACTTGGACAGGGCGTTAAAAACATGAAACGTCATCATTTGGTAACTTTACCAGAAAATAAAGTAAGCTTCTTCGGTTTTTTGGTCGGTGTAGGCGCGCTAATTGCGCCTGAACTCTAGAATTATAATATATATAAATATATATCAAAATATCGAAATTGTATAAGACAAAATAGACACAATCTGGTGCTCGCTTCTTAGTTACCTTTTTGCATGAGCGCTAATTATATAATGCTTGGTGATGGCTTGCTTGTGGGGGGCGGGCTGTTGTAGTCTGTGGCTGTTTTTTTTAACATCAGCTAACCCAGTGGCATATTTTTTGCTTTGTTATATATATCTATTATGTATTTTCTTGCAGGTACCAAAAAAAAACACAACACTTAGGTTTCTTTTTCATTTTTAAAATTTGTCCATGTAAGGACGGCAGCAACGGTCTTGGGTGTGTGCCTTCGGGTATTCGGGGAAACCTCTAAATTACCAGGGCAGCGCAAAAAAAATCGATATTCACCACCTTAAACACTTCAAATTGCAGAACAAATGCCAGCCAAGACATATATTGCACATTAACTACCGTCATGTATGACGGATGATTTTCTCGGCGCTAGCCCTGGGGAGGTCGAGACCAACCGACTAGGGGATAAATTATCTCCTCTCGGTCCCCTGTCACCTGCCTAGGGCTGCGTGCACTTCAGTAGCAAACACTAGATAAAAAATAACATGCTGCCACGTGCGCGTTGCTCTCCTGCTCCGGGCTTGCCCCAGGACAGGCTGACTAAACGAAACTCGCAGAGGGTATCAATGTCAGGGGCACTCGTTGAAAAAAAATATAAAACTTTTTTGCAATATCAATGAAATCAGAAAAAAAAATTTAAAAAGCTGAACTTTCTGCAGACTGCCGCGGACTGCGTGTGCGTTTTCACCCCCCCCCCCCCCGGTCGTCAACCATCAGTTCAGCCCCCCCCTTCGCGTAATCCTGGGTACGCTACTGGAGTGAATTAAGACTAGTTTTAGACCAATTTAAGAGTGATTTAAGAGTAAATTAAGATAATCTTAAATTGGTCTGAAATCCAGTCCAGCTCAGCTGCTTCATATTTTAGACTATTTTAAGAGTGAATTAAGACTAGTTTTAGACCAATTTAAGAGTGATTTAAGAGTAAATTAAGATAATCTTAAATTGGTCTGAAATCCAGTCCAGCTCAGCTGCTTCGTATTTTAGACTATTTTAAGAGTGAATTAAGACTAGTTTTAGACCAATTTAAGAGTGATTTAAGAGTAAATTAAGATAATCTTAAATTGGTCTGAAATCCAGTCCAGCTCAGCTGCTTCGTATTTTAGACTATTTTAAGAGCGAATTAAGACTAGTTTTAGACCAATTTAAGAGTGATTTAAGAGTGAATTAAGATAATCTGAAACTGGTCTTAAATTCAATCCAGCCAGCAGCTTGCTCATTTAGATTGTTTTAAGAGTGAATTAAGACCAGTTTAAGACTGATTTAAGGGAAGGGCTACCTGTAAAAGTAAAAATTTTAGGTTCTCCGATTCGCTTCAAATTTGCACACGATGTAGAAACAGGTAAGGCGCGTCACAAATGTAACGAGCTGGAACCAATGCTTGTGCCAATTTTTTACTAGGGGCTTTCAAAAATTCAATTGTATATACGTGTAAATCATAGGCACAGAAAAAGTTTAGATTTAGCTTTTAAATCACTTAGCTTCATGAAACTTCATTAATTGCTTCATGTTATATATATACGTGTGTTATTATATTATATGTTATGCTGTGGTGAATGAGGAAACTCAAATCTCGATATTTTTGCGCCTAACCACGACAGTTTTGTGCTAATTTGCTCGATCCTGCTAATGATTAAGTCTAAGCCAAATCCGAATGTACTAAAAAATTCATCTGATCTAGTTACACAGTGCCACTATAATCGCGCACTATAATAAAGTGGTATGAACAAAAGTAGGTAAAGGTAACCCTTGGACTTGACGTATGTGGGAAGGTAACAGGTGTCTTTTTAGGGCATTATGCCATGAGGGGCTGGCCCCCATCCACGGATGTAGTCACTCTTGAATCGTCACCCCTGACGCTCCAGGGCTTTGTAACGGATATGAGCACCGCACCCGAGCGGACACGAAAAGGAATATTCAGGTAATTTCCAGCGTAAGCAATAAGCCGGGAAGGTAAGTTTGATACTACGTCAATAAGCCTACGACCCGCGTACTCTCCCAACAGGCCGCCATCATCCTCATGGTGATTATCATCATCATCATGACTTCCGGTTGATCCAGCCCTAGCGTTTGGTGCTTATCTTTGTTTAGTAGCCCTGGAGTGTCAGGGGCCACATCTCATACACGACTACACCCGTGGAAGAGGGCCAACCCCTCTAGCAACTACGCTTTACGGACTTCTCTTACCTTCCACATGTATGTGGTATCCATTTACCGACGCCGTGGAGATCACTAAGAAGCCACAAGGTTGCAGGGGTATGGAGTAGCGATCGACCGGAGGCTCCGGCTCCGGCTCCGGCTCCGGCAAAAAAAGTGCCGGAGCCGGAGAGTTTTCATTGTTCAAACTTTGGCCAGAAGTTCAAATTTTGAGAAAAAATAGCAAGATTAACGAAGCGGTTAGTCGATTACAGTACTTATATTGCTGCCAGTTGTGATGGAGATGACTATCCCTCTCTAGCAATGTGTATTTTTACGTCTCCAATTGACTAAACTCGGCCTAAAAATCAAAAGTTTCTCACAGTCACGCTGCCGCCCCCAGACCCCTATAAGCTTGTAACTATGTGACTTAGTGATTTGAACTTGGGTTTTAGCTCTGATGTTTTCGGCCGGTCAAATATGTTTGCATGTGCATGTGTTGTTATTTCGCAAATTTTTGTGTAAAAATAGCAAAAAAGTTAATTTTCACCCATTACAAAAAATCAAAAGTCATTCCCCCTAAAGATTTTTTCCTAGTTACAACGTGGCTGACATACGCCTAAATTACAGGGGTCGGGGGGGGGGCGGTAATCCCCGGAAGCTACAGACATTTACGGAGTCGTATCTTCTACAAACTTCAATCTTTTCCAAATTTTTCTATTTTTTTGGGTGTATATAATATACATTCTTATATACGCATATATATTCTTGACAATTTTGCAAGACGGACACCCTGAAGGCCTGAACAACCAGCTCACTCTGACTCCTGACACCTGCCTCTGGCACCGCAGTCAAAATGCCATACTGTTCAATTTGACCAAATTTTTGACTTTTTATTAATGTTGATTAAAATTTTTTGTGAGATCACCAAAAACGGGACCAGTCAGTGGCCAGTGGTCGTATGAGTGTGTAAAGACATATGTATAGAAATGGGGCGTGACTGTTGAAACATTAAAAAATGCTGTTTCGAAAAATTTTTTTCACAATTGTCAACATTTTTTGGGTTGCCGACCCCCGCGAAGCAGGGGTGCAACCCATTGTATTCATAATCCTGTTGTTGTTTTTTTTTTGGGTTGCCGACCCCCCGCGAAGCAGGGGTGCAACCCATTGTATTCATATTCCTGTTTTTTTTGTTGTTGATGATGTTGTTTTTCCTGTGATCAAAAGTTTGTTACTCGTTTTTCTCTGAAGTTACTGGGGGGATTGGTCCCAAACTTTGGTGGGGGGACCCCCCCTATGAGTAGTTGTGCCCCCCACCTTGGTGACCTCCTGACCCCACGGGGGGCCGGGTCACGTGAACCCCGAAAACGATGGAACACAAGGGGGGACCCTTGTGAACTTGAAAAAATTTTTTTCAAGGATTTGGACAAAAAACTGTCTCTAGGGGTAGTTTTGGCCCCTGAACAGGAATATGGGGTTATTTTTTACCTAGGACCCCTCTGGACCCCCCTATGACCCCCTTAGGGTACCCCCCCAGGGGGTCCTCGGGGGTCAAATTTTCGAATTTGAGATTTTGGTGTTTTTAGGGGTAATTTGGAGCCCTGAACACGAATCTGGAGTCAATTTTTGTCTAGGAGCTTCCTGGGTACCCCTATGATCCCTTCAGGGTACCCCCCTCCTAGGGGGTCCTAACGGGTCAAATTTTCGAAATTGAGATTTTGGTGTTTTTAGGGGTAATTTGGGCCCCTGAACACGAATCCAAGGTTTATTTTTGCCTAGAACCTCCCTGGACCCCCATACGGCCGGCTCAGGGTACCCCTTCTCCCTAGGGGGCCCTCAGGGGTCAAATTTTCGAAATTGAGATTTTTATGTTTTTATGGGTAATTTGCGCCCATGAACACGAATCCAAGGTTCGTTTTTGCCTAGGACCTTCCTGGACCCCCTAGGACCCACTCAGGGTACCCCCCTTCTAAGGGTTCAAATTTTCGAAATTGAAATTTTGGGGTTTTTGTGGGTAATTTGGGTCCCTGAACATAAATATCAGGTTTTCTACCGAAAATAGACGATTTTTTGCCTATAATGGACGGTCCTCTGCCTAGAATGGAGAGTCCTCTGACTAGAATAGAGGGTCCTCTGACTAGAATAGAGGGTTCTCCGCCTAGAATAGAGGGTCTTCCGCTTAGACTACAGGGTTCTTTACCGAGAATGGATGATTTTCTGCTTCGAACACCAAGTTCTCTGCCTTGAGAGGGTTTTCTGCTAGAAATAGAGGGTCCTCTACCTAGAATAGAGGGTCCTCTTCTTAGAATAGAGGGTCCTCTACCTAGAATAGAGGGTCGTCTGCCTAGAATAGAGTGTCCTCTGCGTAGAATAGAGGGTCTTCTGCCTAGAATAGAGGGTCCCTTACCGGTCGGCAACCCGTTGTGGCCTACTGGCGATTTTTGGGTTGCCGACCCCCCGCGAAGCAGGGGTGCAACCCATTGTATTCATATTCCTGATGTTGTTGTTTTTGTTGGGTTGCCGACCCCCGCGAAGCAGGGGTGCAACCCATTGTATTCATATTCTTGTTTTTTTTTCCTGTGGACAAAATGTTTGTAACCGGTTTTTCTCGGGAGTTACTGGAGGGATTGGTCCCAAACTTTGGTGGAGGGACCCCCCCTTATGAGTAGTTGTGCACCTGACCTTGGTGACCCCCTGACCCCACGGGGGGCCGGGTCACGTGACCCCGAAAACTGTTTTCGGTACCGTTAAAACACCAAGGGGGGACCCTTGTGAACTTGAAAAATTTTTTGTCAGGGATTTGGACAAAAAACTTGTCTCTGGGGGTAGTTTGGGTTCCTGAACACGAATCTGGGGTTAGTTTTTACCCAGGACCCCCCTGGACCCCCTTATGACCCCCCAGGGTACCCCCCCTAGAGGGTCCTCAGGGGTCAAATTTTCGAAATTGAGATTTTGATGTTTTTAGGGCTAGTTTGGGCCCCTGAACACGAATCTGAGGTCCATTTTTGTGTAGGACTCCTCTGGACCTGCCTATGACCCCTCCCCCAGGGTACCCCGCCTAGGGGGTCCTCAGGGGTCAAATTTTCGAAATTGAGATTTTGATGTTTTTAGGGCTAGTTTGGGCCCCTGAACACGAATCTGAGGTCCATTTTTGTCTAGAACTCCTCTGGACCTCCCTATAAACCCCCCCCCCCAGGGTACCCCGCCTAGGCGGTCCTCAGGGGTCAAATTTTCGAAATCGAGATTTTGATGGTTTTAGATCTAGTTTGGGCCCCGGAACATGAATCCGAGGTCCATTTTCGTCTGGGACCCCTTGGGACCCTTCCATGACCCCCTAGGGTGCCCTGTTCAGGGGGTCCCCAGGGGTCAAATTTTCGAAATTGGGATTTTGACGTCCCTAGGGGTAATTTGGGCCCCGGAACACGAATCCGAGGTCCATTTTCGTCTACGACCTCTCGGGACCCTTCCATGAGCCCCCTAGGGCACGCTGCCCAGGGGGTCCCCAGGGGTCAAATTTTCGAAATTGGGATTTTGACGTCCCTAGGGGTAATTTGGGCTCCAGAACTTTATTGCCCAATCTAGAGGGTTCTTTGCCTAATCTAGAGAGTCCTTTACCTAAAACAGAGGGTCCTTTGCCTAGAATAGAGGGTCCTCTGCTTAGAATAGAGGGTCCTCTGCTTAGAATAGAGGGTCCTCCGCCTAGAATAGAGGGTCCTCCGCCTAGAATAGAGGGTCCTCCGCCTAGAATAGAGGGTCCTCCGCCTAGAATAGAGGGTCCGCCGCCTAGAATAGAGGGTCTCCCGCTTAGACTAGAGGGTCCTTTACCGAGAATGGATGATTTTCTGCCTAGAACACTAGGCTCTCTGCCTTCAGAGGGTTCTCTATTTAAAATAGAGGGTCTTCTACCTAGAATAGAGGGTGCTCTGCTTAGAATAGAGGGTCCTCTTCTTAGAATAGAGGGTCCTCTGCTTAGAATAGAGGGTTCGCAACCTAGAATAGAGGGTCCTCTGCCTAGAATAGAGGGTCCCTTACCGGTCGGCAACCCGTTGTGGCCTACTGGCGATTTTTGGGTTGCCGACCCCCCGCGAAGCAGGGGTGCAACCCATTGTATTCATATTCCTGATGTTGTTTTTGGGTTGCCGACCAATTTGCGAAGCAAAAGGCAACCCTTTTGTATCTGTCATGTCCGTTATTATTGGGTTGCCGACTAGTTGCGAAGCAACAAAAAGCAACCCTTTTGTATCTGTCATGTCCGTTATTATTATTATTATTATTATTATTATTATTAATATTAATATTATTACAAGACTAGTGCGTCTAGTTTAGACTAGTTAGACTAGATCTACAACGTGAGGTCAAGCAGTGTTTGACAATAAAATCTTTTTCAAAAATTTTAAATTTTACTTCAAAATTGAATTTGACAATTTCACTTCAAATTTGACAAGCGCGTCTAGTTTAGACTTGTTCGACCAAATCTAGTACCTGGCGTAAGTGAATGTATGACAATGAAAATTGTTTAAAAATTTTTTCAAATTTAGTTAAAAGTTGAATTACAATGCGATCTGATCGCATATGAGGTGATTATAGGTAGTCACTAAAGGGAAAAATTCGATGAGCCATAACGTTTGTTAGGGTTATGGTATCGACGTGAAATTTGTTTTATATGCTTGCGCTTGTCAAGAGCTATCAATTGATATGTCGCATGATGACGTAAACGGCGACCAATGGTCAGTATAAAAATAATAGTCACACGTGACTGGCCGTTGCGTCCGTAAACGTCATGTGAGGTATCATCCGAAAGCCCCTTCAATTCTGAGTTGAATGCTGTCAATTTTGTGTTTCTACGTCAAGGTTGACGCAAGTTATAACGATTTCAATTTTTTCGAACTTTGTTCAATACGTTTATGGGGTGAGTAGTAGAGGAGAAATTTTTTGGAACAAAATTCTTTTCTAAAAATTACTTTTGACCATAACTTATTTCAAGTACCACGTAAAAGGTTCTAGTTTTCAAAGTTAGACAGGGCAGAAGACGGGCTTTCATTTGATACCAAAAAAGCTATACGTTAACGCTGACTTATATACCGAAAAACGTCTTTGACCAAATAATGATGTTTTTCAGCCACCACGGTTTTGGGAATAACTTTTTTTAGGGTCCACCAAAAATTTTCTAGTTTCCGCAGTTCGATAGTTCAGAAAAGGCGCTTTCAATTGGCACTAACTAAATTATAGATTCTGGCTGACATGTTCCCAATAGCGTCAAAATACATTTGAAATATTAATAATACTGGACCACCGCCATGGTTTTGGCCGTAATTTTTTACAAGTACCGCGTAAAAAGATTTAGTTTTTGTTGTTGGATACCTAAGAGTTAGAGCTTTCATTTGATACCAAAAAAACTAAAGGTCACCGCTGACTTATATGCCGAAAAACGTCAAAATATTTTGACTAAATATTGCGTCATTTTGACGCACTTTAGGCTGTAACTTTATTCAGGTACCGCGTAAAAAGTTCTAGTTTTCACTGTTAGTTAGGGCAGAGAAAGAGCTTTCTGGTGATACCAAAAACATTAGGGTTATATTTGTTTTACTTGCCGAAAAACGTCAAAATATATCGACTTCATGTTTTGCTGCCTAAACGTCAAAAGTTTGGCGTTTTGGCGTCATAACTTAAGGATAGTAGGTCTTACAACCTTGAAAGTTTCAGATCCAGTGCATAATATGTAGCTCTACAATTTGGCGTTTTCAGTATGTTTATATGACTGGTAGAAGTTGAATTATTATCATTATCAGAATTATTAGGATAGTTCATATTGTAACAAGTCTAGTGCGTCTCGTACGTTGTATGACAATCATTTCGCTGGCGCTAGCCCTGGGGAGCTTGAGACAATCCGGCTATGGGATAAATTATCCCCTCTCGGTCGCCTGTCACCTGCCTAGGGCTGCGTGCACTTCACTAGCAAACACTGGAAATCAAATTTATATGCTGCCACGTGCGCGTTGCTCTCCTGTTCCGGGCTAGCCTGAGCGCAGGCTAACTAAACAAAACTCGCAAAGGGTATCAAAGTCAGGGGCATGCTGTGAAAAAAATGAGCTTTTAAAAAAAGTCCTTTATTGTTTCGGTACATGCAGGTGAAAAATTTTGTTAATATTAACCTTAGTTGATGAACATGAACATGAACGATGAACAAGGCATGAAAGTTGTGTCTTATAGCAGTTTTATCTGCGCAATTATAGCAAGCAGCAGAAATCCATTCCATTCATTCTCACCGTGTTTTGGTAATATTACTTTAGATTTTAGACTTTATTAAACCAAGACACTAAACCTGACTTTGTCAAAGTAAACACCGAACCAAGAATGCAAACCTGACTCAACTTTTTTGAACGATCTTAACAAAAAATGGACATTCCTTTACGCCTTGATTTCAGTTAGTGTACCCCCCTCAAGTCAAGACGTCTTGATCCAGGGGGGGGGGGGGGATTTCCCGCTCAAATCAGGGAAGTGTCTTCATTTCAGGGGGGTCTTTCAGCACACTATTAGCATAATACGGTCATACTCTTCCCTGTTATGTACTCTTGATATGATATAATACTGCGTATAATACTGACACTCAGTCCTTATAGTGTGTGTAACCACTACTCCTTTAACAGAAAAGCTTGTTGTTTACTGATAACGCAATGGATGCGCGTTTACATTACACCCTGGCAGCTTGTTGTGCACTTCAACTATATACTTGTGGCAAAATGGGGCAGAGTTATTGATCAAATGAATATAAATCTATGCCATAAATAAATTCTAGTTTTCACAGTCTTACATTAAGTAATAAGCGGAACTAATTCAAAACTAAGTATCTGGTTACTAAAATAGCTAAACATTACAGAATTTCTAGTTTACTTGACGTAAAAAACGATCATGGTTTGTTTAAAAACTCCAGTTTAAGTCGTCTGATCTTTTCTTTGAGGTTTACTTTAGTCCAAGATAAATTTGATCCACGTTTGTTTGTCCAAAACATAAGCTGAGAGACAGAAGTACAAAAATAAGCTAGAGCGGTATCAGTAGCACAATAAACGTGTTTTTGTCGTATTTTCTCCACAAGCCGTTGTTGATCCTGGAATGCATTTATTAAAATTTCTGAATTTAGCAATTAAACAGTATGTGCATAAGTAATAACTGGAATATTTTTCTCTGAAAACATTTTAAAAACGCTTATAATAGTGATATTCTTCAACTTTTCTACGATTTAAAAATGCAAGTGAAAAATTTGGTGCGCGTTGGGTGGTAAAAGTTAACACCAAATCTGCCATTTACATAACTACAAAAAATCTTATTGCTTTCAATTACCTTAGCAATTAACATCTATATACAATATCTTTTAGCCTTACTTTTAATATTTATAAATATTAACTGAAGGTAACTGAAGGAATGTACCAAATAGTAACTGAAGGAATGTAGTAATGTGCTTGCCTTTGCTCGTTGTATGTACTCTTGCGTGATAGTTCCAAAAATTATCTTTCTGCCTCCACTACCACGAAAGACAGCAATGCTCTATCAGCTCATCATTACAGTGGATGTTCTATTCCCAAAATCTGAGTATGAAAATTTCAAATTTTTTAAAACCGGTTTAGCGGTTAAACGGTTTCTGTTACCAGCTAACTATGAATAGAAAACTTTTTTGCCATATTTCCTGCTAACTGGTAAAGAAAAAACGGAGTCTGTGCTTTGAGCCGTTCCTGAGTTATTATCATTTCTCTTTTTTGCCGAAAAATTTATATAGTATAGTAAGGTAATTATTATTATTATTATTCTCCGGACACTAATTTGAAACAGGTTTTTCTCAGCCCCCCCTGGTCAGATTGGTCCCAAACTTTGGTAGAGGGATCTCTACCATTAGTACTTGCACCCCCCAACTTTATGGACTCGTGGCCCCTCGGGGGCCCGCGTCACGTGACCTTGAAGGGAAAATGGACGAAACCTGTTGGGGTTATGTTTCAGCCATTAGGGGGTCCCCAGGGGTCAAATTTTCGAAATTGGGATTTTGACGTCCCTAGGGGTAATTTGGGCCCCGGAACACGAATCCTAGGTTCATTTTCGTCTAGGACTCCTCGGGACTCTTCCATGACCCCCCTAGGGCACGCTGCCCAGGGGGTCCCCAGGGGTCAAATTTTCGAAATTGGGATTTTGACGTCCCTAGGGGTAATTTGGGCCCCGGAACACGAATCCGAGGTCCATTTTCGTCTAGGACCCCTCGGGACCCTTCCATGACCCCCCTAGGGCACGCTGGCCAGGGGGTCCCCAGGGGTCAAATTTTCGAAATTGGGATTTTGACGTCCCTAGGGGTAATTTGGGCCCCGGAACACGAATCCGAGGTCCATTTTCGTCTAGGACCCCTCGGGACCCTTCCATGACCCCCCTAGGGCACGCTGCCCAGGGGGTCCCCAGGGGTCAAATTTTCGAAATTGGGATTTTGACGTCCCTAGGGGTAATTTGGGCCCCGGAACACGAATCCGAGGTCCATTTTCGTCTAGGACCCCTCGGGACCCTTCCATGACCCCCCTAGGGCACGCTGCCCAGGGGGTCCCCAGGGGTCAAATTTTCGAAATTGGGATTTTGACGTCCCTAGGGGTAATTTGGGCCCCGGAACACGAATCCGAGGTCCATTTTCGTCTAGGACCCCTCGGGACCCTTCCATGACCCCCCTAGGGCACGCTGCCCAGGGGGTCCCCAGGGGTCAAATTTTCGAAATTGGGATTTTGACGTCCTTAGGGGTAATTTGGGCCCCGGAACACGAATCCGAGGTCCATTTTCGTCTAGGACCCCTCGGGACCCTTCCATGACCCCCCTAGGGCACGCTGCCCAGGGGGTCCCCAGGGGTCAAATTTTCGAAATTGGGATTTTGACGTCCCTAGGGGTAATTTGGGCCCCGGAACACGAATCCGAGGTCCATTTTCGTCTAGGACCCCTCGGGACCCTTCCATGACCCCCCTAGGGCACGCTGCCCAGGGGGTCCCCAGGGGTCAAATTTTCGAAATTGGGATTTTGACGTCCCTAGGGGTTTGTCCTTAGTCATGTGTATAGCTCATGAATGTTATTATTGTAGTTTAAGGTAAGCGACAATCCTGTTGTATCCAACCCTTTTGTACCTGTCATATCCGTTATTCCATCAGTTAGTTATGACTAGAGTTTTGTTGTAGTTTAAGGGACAATCCTGTTGTATCCAACCCTTTTGTACCTGTCATATCCGTTATTCCATCAGTTAGTTATGACTAGAGTTTTGTTGTAATTTAAGGGACAATCCTGTTGTATCCAACCCTTTTGTACCTGTCATATCCGTTATTCCATCAGTTAGTTATGTCTAGAGCTTTGTTGTAGTTTAAGGGACAATCCTGTTGTATCCAACCCTTTTGTACCTGTCATATCCGTTATTCCATCAGTTAGTTATGTCTAGAGCTTTGTTGTAGTTTAAGGGACAATCCTGTTGTATCCAACCCTTTTGTACCTGTCATATCCGTTATTCCATCAGTTGGTTATGTCTAGAGCTTTGTTGTAGTTTAAGGGACAATCCTAGGGCACGCTGCCCAGGGGGTCCCCAGGGGTCAAATTTTCGAAATTGGGATTTTGACGTCCCTAGGGGTAATTTGGGCCCCGGAACACGAATCCGAGGTCCATTTTCGTCTAGGACTCCTCGGGACTCTTCCATGACCCCCCTAGGGCACGCTGCCCAGGGGGTCCCCAGGGGTCAAATTTTCGAAATTGGGATTTTGACGTCCCTAGGGGTAATTTGGGCCCCGGAACACGAATCCGAGGTCCATTTTCGTCTAGGACCCCTCGGGACCCTTCCATGACCCCCCTAGGGCACGCTGGCCAGGGGGTCCCGAGGGGTCAAATTTTCGAAATTGGGATTTTGACGTCCCTAGGGGTACTTTGGGCCCCGGAACACGAATCCGAGGTCCATTTTCGTCTAGGACCCCTCGGGACCCTTCCATGACCCCCCTAGGGCACGCTGCCCAGGGGGTCCCCAGGGGTCAAATTTTCGAAATTGGGATTTTGACGTCCCTAGGGGTAATTTGGGCCCCGGAACACGAATCCGAGGTCCGTTTTCGTCTAGGACCCCTCGGGACCCTTCCATGACCCCCCTAGGGCACGCTGCCCAGGGGGTCCCCAGGGATCAAATTTTCGAAATTGGGATTTTGACGTCCCTAGGGGTACTTTGGGCCCCGGAACACGAATCCGAGGTTCATTTTCGTCTAGGACCCCTCGGGACCCTTCCATGACCCCCTTAGGGCACGCTGCCCAGGGGGTCCCCAGGGGTCAAATTTTAGAAATTGGGATTTTGACGTCCCTAGGGGTTTGTCCTTAGTTATGTGTATAGCTCATGAATGTTATTATTGTAGTTTAAGGTAAGCGACAATCCTGTTGTATCCAACCCTTTTGTACCTGTCATATCCGTTATTCCATCAGTTAGTTATGACTAGAGTTTTGTTGTAGTTTAAGGGACAATCCTGTTGTATCCAACCCTTTTGTACCTGTCATATCCGTTATTCTATCAGTTAGTTATGTCTAGAGCTTTGTTGTAGTTTAAGTTACAATCCTGTTGTATCCAACCCTTTTGCACCTGTCATATCCGTTATTCCATCAGTTGGTTATGTCTAGAGCTTTGTTGTAGTTTAAGGGACAATCCTAGGGCACGCTGCCCAGGGGGTCCCCAGGGGTCAAATTTTCGAAATTGGGATTTTGACGTCCCTAGGGGTAATTTGGGCCCCGGAACACGAATCCGAGGTCCATTTTCGTCTAGGACTCCTCGGGACTTTTCCATGACCCCCCCTAGGGCACGCTGCCCAGGGGGTCTCCAGGGGTCAAATTTTCGAAATTGGGATTTTGACGTCCCTAGGGGTAATTTGGGCTCCGGAACACGAATCCGAGGTCCATTTTCGTCGAGGACCCCTCGGGACTCTTCCATGACCCCCCTAGGGCACGCTGCCCAGGGGGTCCCCAGGGGTCAAATTTTCGAAATTGAGATTTTGACGTCCCTAGGGGTAATTTGGGCCCCGGAACACGAATCCGAGGTCCATTTTCGTCGAGGACCCCTCGGGACCCTTCCATGACCCCCCTAGGGCACGCTGCCCAGGGGGTCCCCAGGGGTCAAATTTTCGAAATTGGGATTTTGACGTCCCTAGGGGTAATTTGGGCCCTGGAACACGAATCCGAGGTCCATTTTCGTCTAGGACCCCTCGGGACTCTTCCATGACCCCCCTAGGACACGCTGCCCAGGGGGTCCCCAGGGTTCAAATTTTCGAAATTGGGATTTTGACGTCCCTAGGGGTAATTTGGGCCCCGGAACACGAATCCGAGGTCCATTTTCGTCTAGGACCCCTCGGGACTCTTCCATGACCCCCCTAGGGCACGCTGCCCAGGGGGTCCCCAGGGGTCAAATTTTCGAAATTGGGATTTTGACGTGCCTAGGGGTTTGTCCTTAGTTATGTGTATAGCTCATGAATGTTCTCAGGACGCTTCCATGACCCCCCTAGGGCACGCTGCCCAGGGGGTCCCGAGGGGTCAAATTTTCGAAATTGGGATTTTGACGTCCCTAGGGGTAATTTGGGCCCCAGAACACGAATCCGAGGTTCATTTTCGTCTAGGACTCCTCGGGACTCTTCCATGACCCCCCCTAGGGCACGCTGCCCAGGGGGTCTCCAGGGGTCAAATTTTCGAAATTGAGATTTTGACGTCCCTAGGGGTAATTTGGGCTCCGGAACACGAATCCGAGGTCCATTTTCGTCGAGGACCCCTCGGGACTCTTCCATGACCCCCCTAGGGCACGCTGCCCAGGGGGTCCCCAGGGGTCAAATTTTGGAAATTGGGATTTTGACGTCCCTAGAATTTTATTGTATGTAACTGTCAATGTTATGTTGATAGCGTTGTGATTATAAGTTTGTATGTAAAATATTTAGTAAAAGTTTTTTTCTGTTTATTGCTAATTTTTTCTTTGGAATAAAGTTTTTTTAAATTTATTCTTTTCGTTTTTTGGTATCATTGTGGTGAAATGAACCGTTTCATAAATTTTGATCTAAATTTAACTGTGTTAGACAGGTGAAAATTATAATTGTTGTTCAATTTTTTAATAATAACAAGAACGAATTATTTTTTTTAATGCGGCCGTTACAATGACTGCGTATATATAATATTTAGAAAGAGAAGGGTGCAACTATCTAGACAGCATCAGCATCGAATGACCCACGGGGGATTTGAACCACCCGTTTCTGAGTCTACAGACCAATGCTCTACTCATTGAGCTACTGGGCCAATGTTGAGCTGTCAAATTTTTTAATGATAACAAGAACGAATTATTTTTTTTAATGCGGCCGTTACAATGGCTGCGTATATATAATATTTAGAAAGAGAAGGGTGCAACTATCTAGACAGCATCAGCATCGAATGACCCACGCGGGATTTGAACCACCCGTTTCTGAGTCTACAGACCAATGCTCTACTTATTGAGCTACTGGACTAATGTTGAGCTGTCACTAATCGCCTTAAGGTGGTAGTAACGTTTTCGACAGTTTTTCAGGAGTAAAACTGACAACTTACGATTAATTCTCAAGCAATAATAATACTACGCATATTAATTTAGAAAACTATAAACTATTGTGATATGAATGCTTGCTAAAATAGCTTGAAAAAATCAGTTTTAATTTTCTCAGAAAATATTTTTCAGCCAGTTACGACAATTTTCTGAAAATTTTATGTTTAGCTAAGCCAAAGTAGTAGCTAGTCAAAACGGCCGTTTATTGAAAAAAGAAAAAAATGACACACGGGCATGTCAAAAACCTTCAATTTAGATGCCAAAACTTACCCTTCCGCCTTTCGCTTCTTGAGATTACGTCACATTTATGCGACATTACTTTTTAAACTATAGTACATTACACAAAAGTCCGCAAAACTTGACAACTACTAAAAGGATTTTGTTCAAAATTTAGGATAAATTGGCACATATATGGGTCTATCTTATGCTATAATTTTAAAAATTTTTATAGCTTAAATTTTGTTTTACATTAAATTCAATTGCAGAATTTTGCAAAAATGTACTTCCGTGGACTAAATCTCAAGTCTCGATGTTGGAATCTGTTCATGCCTTATTTTACATGTTTTTTAGACAATTTCTGATGTGTCAATTTTTTTATTTGTTTTAATTCAGCGTATTGCGTGAAATAGGTGGATTCAAAAATTTGTATATTTTCCAAAATTCGAAAAAATCCAAATTTGAAGGTCCGTAACTTCTTTTTTGCATCATATAAATGCACCAAACGTAGCATTGAAATTCACTATGTTATTGTCCATGTTGGTGCGAAGAATAAAATTAGTTGGCATTAAACTGTCAATTTTACAACCAAAACATGAAAAATGCAAAAATTCACGAAATTCGACTACTTTAACAGTGTCTGCTGACAAGCTTGTTGCAGATTTAAGCTAAATAATGTTCATCAGTGTAGTTTTAGTCATGTTCTTTAAACTGCAAAAGACAGCTAGTAAATTCATTGAGTCAATCAAAAGTTATACAAGTTATAAAAACTGTCGAAAACGTAACTACCACGTTAAGTACCGAACGGGCCTATTATACTTCACAGCAGAATCGTCAGCATTAGTTTTACTAATTGATTGGAGTAAGTTTTGAAAGCGTAATATTTTCATGAAATATAAAAAATAAGAATCAAATGCAATAGAGTTTTAAGTAAGTTATTTGAGGATGCTCGGATAGTTGTAAGTTGTTGTAGTTGTAACATAAGTTTTACATAAGCAAAAAAGGTAGAAAGGAATAGAATTGAGGAAGTAAGCTAAGTTGTTTCGTGTAGACTACTGGAAATGTTGATAAATAGTAAAATGTCAAAAATAAATGGTAGAAATTTAATAATGGTGTATAACACTATGTAGAAAATATCATAGTTTTTTAGTTTTGAAGGAAATGTTTAACTGAGGTAATAGAACTGACGTGTTTTTATTAAAAAACTTATTCTACTATAGGTGAATGTGTGAAAAGTTTAGTTATTGTAATATATAGTTTTTTTATTTGAGTTATGAATCCTTAATCTGTATACTGCGACATAAAACTAGGTAATGGTTTTTGTTATTTTTTATTAATTTATTATTTTTGTTCCATTTAGAGATTGCAATTGACTCGGAGTAATTAGTAGACAGGATTGTCACTGTTGAAGTGGATGACGTTTAAAGTGAACATTCTGTAAACCGTAAAGACAATTTTAGTAAGTAATGGTTACTAAGTATAGTGGGATGTTACTAATATATTTCCTGGAAGTGGACTTCTTTCGTGAAAGGAGCTGTCAAATTTTTTAATGATAACAAGAACGAATTATTTTTTTAATGCGGCCGTTACAATGGCTGCGTATATATAATATTTAGAAAGAGAAGGGTGCAACTATCTAGACAGCATCAGCATCGAATGACCCACGGGGGATTTGAACCACCCGTTTCTGAGTCTACAGACCAATGCTCTACTCATTGAGCTACTGGGCCAATGTTGAACTGTCACTAATCGCCTTAAGTATCGAACGGGCCTATTATACTTCACAGCAGAATCGTCAGCATTAGTTTTACTAATTGATTGGAGTAAGTTTTGAAAGCGTAATATTTTCATGAAATATAAAAAATAAGAATCGAATGCAATAGAGTTTTAAGTAAGTTATTTGAGGATGCTCGGATAGTTGTATGTTGTTGTAGTTGTAACATAACTTTTACATAAGCAAAAAAAGGTAGAAAGGAATAGAATTGAGGAAGTAAGCTAAGTTGTTTCGTGTAGACTACTGGAAATGTTGATAAATAGTAAAATGTCAAAAATAAATGGTAGAAATTTAATAACGGTGTATAACACTGTGTAGAAAATATCATAGTTTTTTAGTTTTGAAGGAAATGTTTAACTGAGGTAATAGAACTGACGTGTTTTTATTAAAAAACTTATTCTACTATAGGTGAATGTGTGAAAAGTTTAGTTATTGTAATATATAGTTTTTTTATTTGAGTTATGAATCCTTAATCTGTATACTGCGACATAAAACTAGGTAATTGTTTTTGTTATTTTTTATTAATTTATTATTTTTGTTCCATTTAGAGATTGCAATTGACTCGGAGTAAATGTAGTAGACAGGATTGTCACTGTTGGAGTGGATGACGTTTAAAGTGAACATTCTGTAAACCGTAAAGACAATTTTAGTAAGTAATGGTTACTAAGTATAGTGGGATGTTACTAATATATTTCCTGGAAGTGGACTTCTTTCGTGAAAGGATCTATAGGTTGTAAATTTGAAAATGGTTAATAATTTGCGAAATAGTTTTAAAAAATGTGTTTTGTAAATACAATTGTATTAGTTTTTAAGCGAAATGTAAAATCGAGCAATAAGAAAATGCATTCATGGGTTCAGAAAGATGGAGCGTCGTTGTACAGGTCATTTATTAAAGATTTGACGGATTAAGGTATTTTTAGTTAGTATGGGACGCAAAAGGAAAAACGAAAGAAAAGAAAAAGAGAAAAGACGCCTAGCAGTGCAACGTTCAAGAATAAAGTCCAAAAATGTTACAAGTGAAAATCAGGTAAACTAAAAAACAGCAATGGAATGAGTTAATAAAATTTTTTAGTAATATGGTAAATTAAATTCTCATGTTGCGATAACGTGGGATAAAATAAAATAAAATAAATATAAAAATAATAATAGAATGTAGTTTATTTTAATACTAATTTACATAATTTTGTTTTTTTTATTGCTGGGTTCTTATTAAAAGTTTTAATGGTATAGATGACTATAGTCTAATATTTTTTATTATTCTGTTGAATTGTTGAATTGTTTTTTTAGCCTGAAGTTAGAGTAGATCAGCAGGACCATGTTGTGCCGTTACATGAGCGTGTTTCCCTTAAAAATTTAACTCCTGAGGTATTAATGGGGTTTATGTCAGAATTTTGTACTTATTGTAAAGAGTAATTT
The DNA here is from genome assembly GCA_030248245.1 of Trissonchulus sp. WLG1_4. Classification (NCBI taxonomy): domain Eukaryota; kingdom Metazoa; phylum Nematoda; class Enoplea; order Enoplida; family Ironidae; genus Trissonchulus; species Trissonchulus sp. WLG1_4. The sequence continues at coordinate 41,211 of JASANF010010636.1, forward strand.
TTTATTGAATACAGATAAATCGACAAGAGTATAGTATAGTAGTGTTGTATAGTTACATGTTAAATTTTCCTTTGAAAGTTAACGTATGAGGTAAATGAGGTGGCAGAATCTCTGGCAGAATCTCTACCTTGAAACAGTAATATTCAAGTATTTATTTAAGTAATTGTAACGTATAAGTTATTAAAGATATATCATTATTATTTTAATTTTGTAGCTAGCAAATGGTGTGATGAAATTAATGTTTTGCGTAAAAGTTTATTAAATAAAGTTATGTTTATTTTGAATCTGAGCAAAATGTTCGTATATTTAGAATATTGTAATGTTATTTCAGGAGAAGCGAAAAAGACATGCTGAACAAAAACGTTTGTCGTATTTGCGGAAGCGATCGTTGGATAAGAATGCTGAGCGAAAACGTAAACGTGAACAATATGCAATTCCTGAAGTGCGTGAAGCTAAAATCAAGCGCATGCGAGATCGTTATGCAGATCCGGATGAACGTGAGGCTCAACTAGAACGCATGCGAGAGCGCTATGCTGATCCAGAAGAGCGCGAACCTCAACTAAAACGCATGCGAGAGCGCTTTGCAGATCCAGAAGAACGCAAAGCTCAACTAGAACGCATGCGAGAACGCTATGCAGATCCAGAAGAACGCAAAGCTCAACTAGAACGCATGCGAGAACGCTATGCAGATCCAGAAGAGCGCGAAGCTCAACTAGAACGCATGCGAGAACGCTATGCAGATCCAGAAGAGCGCGAAGCTCAACTAGAACGCATGCGAGACCGCTATGCAGATCCAAAAGAACGCGAAGTTCAACTAGAACGCATGCGAGACCGCTATGCAGATCCAAAAGAACGCGAAGTTCAACTAGAACGATTGCATCGTAATTATCAAAGTGCTGAAGGATGGTATGCCCAGCTGAGACGGATGGAAGAACGTTATGGAGATCCAAAAGAACACGAAGCTCAACTAGAACGATTGCATCGTAATTATCAAAGTGCTGAAGGATGGTATGCCCAGCTGAGACGGATGGAAGAACGTTATGCAGATTTGCAAGAACGCGAAGCCCAACTAGAACGCATGCGAGAGCGCTATGCAGATCCAAAAGAGCGCGAAGCTCAACTAGAACGGATGCGAGAGCGCTATGCAGATCCAGAAGAGCGCGAAGCTCAACTAGAACGGATGCGAGAGCGCTATGCAGATCCAGAAGAGCGCGAAGCTCAACTAGAACGCATGCGAGAGCGCTATGCAGATGCAGAAGAGCGCGAAGCTCAACTAGAACGCATGCGAGAGCGCTATGCAGATGCAGAAGAGCGCGAAGCTCAACTAGAACGCATGCGAGAGCGCTATGCAGATCCAGAAGAGCGCGAAGCTCAACTAGAACGCATGCGAGAGCGCTATGCAGATGCAGAAGAGCGCGAAGCTCAACTAGAACGCATGCGAGAGCGCTATGCAGATGCAGAAGAGCGCGAAGCTCAACTAGAACGCATGCGAGAGCGCTATGCAGATCCAGAAGAGCGCGAAGCTCAACTAGAACGCATGCGAGAGCGCTATGCAGATCCAGAAGAGCGCGAAGCTCAACTAGAACGCATGCGAGAACGATTGAGTGATCCAATTGTGTATGAAAAACATTTAAGTCACATTCAAGAATTGCGATCAAATGAAAATTACATTGAAAAGGAGCGAGAACGTGACCGTATAAGAAAAAAAAACAGCTCGATTAGCTGTTAGTGCATGGAGTGAATTTATTGTACAGAAGGAGACTGGACCAATTTATGTGTGTTTTGTTTGCAAGCAGAAATTGTATTTGACTTCTTTGAAGAAAATACAAAACATTCGGAAGAAAGCTGTTGCAGCAAAAGCGTTGGAAATTGGGAAACAGTCCAGTGCATTGTTATCTATTAACAATGTACATGGATTGATTTTTGATGAATATATCTGCGACTATTGTCAGCGATACCTGGAAAAGGACAAAATACCGGGTTTGCTACCTGAAAATTTTCAGTTACCAGTGATCCCTGACGAATTGAAAGATATTCGGCCTTTGGAGGCACTTCTTGTGTCTTCTGTTATTCCGTTTATGAATATTCGTGCCATGCCTCCTTGCAAGCAGAGTAAACTGAGTGGTGGAGTAGTTGCTGTTCCTGCCAATTTGAATAAATCCGTTCGAAAGTTACCCCGACCTTTGTCCTTGTGCTCGACTGTTGTTGTGGAATTAAAAAGAAAAATGACCCTTGGCAGTTACAGGAAGGAACGCATTCGTATTAGCTTTGTTTTAAAAGCTATTCGTTGGCTTTTTAAACATGGAAGTCTATACAAAGACAGTTTACAGCTGGATATCAAAGAATGGCTGCAAGGATTATCTGATGATAATTCTCTGGGGATGCTAATTGAAAACGAAGGTGTAGTGGAAGGATTCGATACGGGGAACTGTCTAGCTCATGGAACTAATGATTGTCAATGTGAAGCGTCACTAAATGGTGTCGATGGAATAGCTCGGAAAGAGCATTCTAATTATCAATTGAAGCAACCTGAAGTTGCAAATGAAGCACATATAGATGGAATAGTTCGGGAAGAACATTCCGACTGTGAAATTAACAACAGCAGTAAAGCTGTCGTTGAATCGGAAATTCGTGGAATAGTTCGGCAAGAGCATTCCGAAACAAACGCATCCAGTTCACAAGTGGTGGTGGATAAAAGAAAAGAAACTGAAATAAAAATGGATAACACTGTTGAAGTAGATCCAGAATGGGAAGAAGACAATCTCGTAGGTGTTGGTGGTGGACCAATGCCATGTGAAACAATGCTCGCACCAGCTGATCCAGACGATGCTAATCATTTGCTAATCAGTGAAATGTTCAATCTGGATCAGCAAAAAATAATAGTCAATCCAGGAGAAGGCAATCAAGCTATGCCTATACTGTTGAATTCTGAAATAGAAGCACTATGCTTTCCACATTTGTATTGTGGAGAAAGAGTTCCTGAAACAACAATGTCTTTAGCTGATCGAGCGAAGTATGTCATGAGATCCTCTGACTCTAGATTTCAAATTTGGAACGAGTATATTCTTTTACTGGCGAAAATGTTGCAAATTAATAGAGTACAGCAGGAAATCAGCATAAACTTGCGAAAGAAAAAGAAAGGAAGCAATGGGCAATTAATAACGGTGCGAGATGTCCTACAAACAGACATTATCCAAACATTAGCTGCTAAAGATAATGCTTATTATTTTTTGCGAAACGTTCGAAATAGTCCTGCTTGGCTGAACAATCTAAAGCGAGATTTGTTTGCTATGATTCGTCAGCTAAAAAAGCCTTCATTTTTCATCACTCTGACGGCTGCTGAAACGCAATGGGCAGATTTGCTACGACAGTTGAAATTGCAACTCGATGGCGAGGAAATTGACAATGATATAGCTATTACTCTGCCATGGGAAGATAGATGTCGTCTTATAAATGATGGTGCTGTTTTTGTAGCTCGGTATTTCGATCGACTAGTTCAAACTATTGTGAAAAAAACATTCAAGCATCCTGACAGTCCCATCGGAGTCGTGCATGACTATTTTTATCGTATTGAGTTTCAAACAAGAGGCAGCCCTCATTTGCACGGACTGTTTTGGGTTGAAAATGCACCTGATGTACAAGAAGCGTCTAAAGAAGAAATTTGCGATTTCATCGATAAATACATCAGCTGCAAGCAGGAATCGAGCATTGGAGCAAATATCAATTTTCAAATCCACCGCCATCGAAAAACGTGCATACGTCAAACTAATACGAAAGAGAAAATGTGTCGATTTGGTATACCAATTTTTCCAATGCCGTGGACGATTATTTTGGAAGGTTTGAAAGAACATGGCATGTCTTTGGAAGATAGCGAAAATGAATCTGCTAATGTTGCTAATCATGCCGGAACGGCTGATCCATATGTGGCTGATGATGGAATATTGGATGCGACATTTGTCGGACATCAGACCGGGACGGCTGATGAGGCAGAAAAAAATTGTCGCATCGAAGAAACTGAACGTCGATGGCCTGTTAGTGCGTATACAAGTAGATTGTTTACGCATGCTGAAAAGATGGCGTACAAAAGTGAAGCGAAGCGAATCAAAGATTTCCTTCGTTTGATTTGTGAAGAACGGGTAGCAATGAAAACCGCTTCAGAAAATGATCTTGCTGCAGCAAAGCATATTAAAACTTTCGATCAATTGCTAGAATACCTGCAGATGAATATTGACGAGTACATTCTGTGTGTACGAAGTACATTGGATCGCACAAAATATTTTTTAAAACGTGACATTTGCGATTTGCGGGTAAATGCATATAATGAAGAAATTCTACTTTATTGGGATGCCAATATGGACATTCAAGTGCCATTGGATGAATATGCTGTTGCAGAATATATCGCAAGCTACATGTTAAAATCTAATCATGGGTTGAGTGAAGTACTTGAAGAAGTCCGAAAACAGATTGCTGCAGGAAATCATGATTTGAGACGGCAAATGCAGCTTCTTGGAAACACATTTTTAAAATCAGTAGAAATATGCAAAATGGAATGTGCTTATTTCTGTCTGCAGCTGCGTTTAGCATGCGGAAGTCGAGACGTCATTTTTGTGAATACTTCTCCACCAGAAAAACGGACTGTCATGTTGAAAGATTTTGAAAGTTTGCAAAATGCGTTTCAAAAAAACCCAAACAGCACAGATATTGAAATAACTGGAATGCTGACTCGATACGAACTACGACCTCCTGTGGTTTGGGGAATGTGCTTAGCTGATTTTGCTACAAAATACAACTATGTGCCATTTAGCGAGCAACATTTGAAACAAGTTGCAGATCAAAGCCAAGTTAATGACGACGAAGATGTGATTGATGCAGAGTCAGGAAATGACCTGCAGTTTGATTTTGAGCTAGAGCGTGATCGCGTTCTAGGACAAGAAGAAGAACCCGAATTTCCTGACGATTTCGAAATAGCTAAAATGGGCACAATGAAGAAACGAAAACAAGATAAAATTTTACGAAGTGTTCGCTACAGCGTTCAGAAGAATTCTGAAAACCATTACAGAGAAAAACTTATGTTGTTTTTGCCATGGCGAAACGAGGAAACTGACTTGCTTGGTGGCTATGCTAGCTACAAAGAGCATTGGGACGATGTAAAAGTTCATCTCAATACTGTAGCTGCTCGCTATGAAATGGACTGTCCTGGTTTCGATGAAGCTGTCAATAATGCCATGTTTGCTGATGTGGAGAATTGGACTTTTATGAATATTGCTGGCATTACTCAACACCAGGATGAAGGCGATGCTGAAGTAGCCGAACGTCAACGTCAAGCGGCAGAAAAAGCTGGTGTTGATACTGAAAATCTAGAGTACGATATTGGCTTAGACAGCGCAACAGCTCCAGCAAACGTAGTTCCGCTTACTGAACGTTTCGGTGGTGGTATGTCAGATGACGAATATATAACAGCTGTTGGACGACTAAATCAGAAACAAAGAAAAATTCACGATGTTATTATGCATCGATTGAAAAACAAGGACGAACGACTGTGTCTACTTATCACTGGACCGGGTGGTACTGGGAAGTCGCTGCTGCTGCGTTGTATTCGTAAAGGTATCCATGTCTTTTATACTCACATTATGAAGGAAACGGATACCTGTCCAGTACTAGTGATGGCTCCGACTGGTATGGCAGCTTTTATAGCTGATGGACTGACTGTACATTCCGCATTACATTTGCCAGTTCATCAAAGACTGACACCAAAGTCTTATCGGGGACTGGAAAGCTCCCAGTTGCAATCGTTAAGGAATGCATATCGCGGAATTAAAGCTGTTCTTTTTGACGAATTCAGCATGATTGGCAAGAATATGCTTGTGCATATTATGCGTCGACTGGAAAACATAACTGGACGTGAAGGGGTGCCTTTTGGTGGTCTTCACGTAATATTTTTCGGTGACCCTTACCAATTGCCGCCTGTCATGGACGGTCCTATTTGGGACGACTTGCGAGGCGGATATTCCATTTTTTGCGAAAATGTTTGGAAGAATCAAGTCGAATGTGTGCAATTGACTGACATTGTACGTCAAGAAGACGCCGAATTTGCTGCGATGCTTAACCGTCTACGTTGTGGCGTGCACCATTTGACAGAATCTGACAACTGGATGTTGCAGGGCCGGATGATGTCTCATGAGCAAGCCAGGGATTGGTTGCTCGAAAAAACTGCAGCTGGTGATAAACCAGTGCAGCTTTTTGCAACTAATCGAGAAGTTGACCAGTGCAACGAAGCCTATATTCTAAATTGTTCTCTGCACCAGTTGCAATTTCAAGCAAAAGATCGCATATCTGGTGATAGTTTTGTACGCAAAAAGAAGTCAAGCACGAAGAATGACATTGAAGATCATGTACTGACTACTGCTGCAGAGCTGAATCCGCAGAAAACAGGCAATCTCTTCTACGACTTGCATGTTGTTCTTTCTATGCGAGTCGAACTGGTGGCCAATCTAGACGTATCGGATGGCCTTGTTCACGGAGCTGGTGGTACACTTTGCGGATACACTGAAACGCAGCAAGTTCTGTGGATTGAATTTGAAGATGAGCGAATCGGTCAAAACCTAAGAAACAAGTCATCAACGTTGCGTAAGATGAAACTTTCGTGTGTTATTCCAAATCGTGGAAATATTGTAAATGACGAAAGTTTTCCAGAAGCTGAATGGACTCCAATTAGTCAGGTTGAACGGTCTTTCAGCATCAGAAGCGTTAATGTTTATCGCAAGCAGTATCCTCTGCGACCTGCGGAAGCCAAGACAATCCATAAATCGCAGGGAAACACTTTCAAGTGTGTGCTTGTGGATTTTACAGGCGGTAGAACAATGCCGAATGCCGCTTATGTTGCACTTTCCAGAGTGACATCATTGGACGGATTAGCCATAGTTGGTTACAAGGCCAACAAAGTGCAAACAACGAAAAGTGCCATTGAAGAGATGGGTAGATTGCTGTCAGCAGAGTGTGCGTTTAATCTGGAAACAGACATAGACAGATTGAACAATGACGGTCTACTTGTCATATACCACAATATTTGCTCTTTGCGGAAGTATTTTCCACTAATAGAGCAGAATTTGCTTTTTGATCGTGCATCTGCTGTTATATTTGCTGAATCAAGACTGCTTATTGGAGAAGCTGTCAATTACCGCCTGGCGTTTGGAGAAATTTTGGGTAGCCAGGATATGCAAGGTCCACGAGTGTCTGCAAGTGGTAGTGGACACAGAACTTTAGCTACTTACTGGCGATCACACTTTATATGGCCATTTGACACTGTCTCTACAAGAGATTTGAAAGTGGAGATTGTCATGCTACAAACACGCGATACTATGGTCTTTGCAGTGTATCGGAGTCCGACAATTTCGAAGGACATTTTGTTACAAAAGCTGCAAGAAGCACTCGATTTGACTCCTTGTTCCAACATTGTGATAATGGGCGACATGAACATTGATATGGCTTCCATGGATACTGACGGGCGTTCTCTACAGCAGTGGATGACAGATCGAGGATTCGCTTTGCGCTTATGTGATCCTACTTCGAGAATGCTTCACGCAATTGACACTGTGTGGAGTAATTTTGAAGATTTGAGCTGCGGCACAATACCAACACACTATTCCGATCACGATGCTATCTTTGTTGGAATCGGAAGTACTATGCGTGTAAGTTTTGTAATAAAATTTTGATGACATTTATCATCAGAGTTTATCTTTTAGTTCATGGTTTGTTTTCGGAGAACATTTATTGTTTAAGGTGGTAGTTGCGTTTTCGAGGTTTTTGTGATTTCTGTGTAAACTTTGCGCCACCAGTACTCAAGTAATAAGTGACGCCTGAGCATGAATTTTTGGGACAGTACTGTAAAGGTCAAAATCCCCAGGCATGTCTCTCACTTTTTCGAAATTTCACCTGTGGACATTTTTAGAGGGTTTTAATTACAAAAAAATATCTTAAATTTTCGGTGCCTTTTCTTTTCAGCTATTTTCTCAGTAAATTGACTAGTTATCAAAAAAGTGGGGCACATGCCTGGGGATTTTAAACATGTCAAAAACCTTACCAACTTTCAGCCCCAACAGGTAATCGTATGATTCAGAGCTGTGGCGCAAACTTTTTGTAAAAAATTGTAATATTTTGGAAAGGACCTTTCTTTAGTCGCTTATACTGGAAACAAAATCACAGGTTAAATTTCAATGCATGGCATACATTTAGGAAACATATTGTTCTACCTAATGCAAAAGACCGCTTGTGATTTGAATTTGTAAACGCTGAGCTATGGCTTTTCAAAAAAACACCTAAAAACGCAATTACCCCCTTAAACTGTTGTAAACGTTAAAGTATACAATAGAGTTTTTACGGATCATTCATGTGTTCATTATGAATTATTTTATTTAGTACACTCAATACTTGTTTTTATGTAAAAAGTTTGGATTATTAATAGTGGTAGTATCAGTAGTAATTAGTAATAGTTATTTGTGTCCATAATGATGATTTCTGACAATTTAAATAGATTTCGATATTTAAAACTTAGTGTGATATAATTGGTGTAATAGTAATATAAATAGTCATAAATACTGATGATAATAGAGTTACTGCTATTAATTTTTATGTTGATTTTGCAGATTTATATAAAATTTATGGAATTATTTAGTATACTTGATAAATGATTAATAAAATAGTTGTATTGTAGTGTTTTTTAAATGTTAATTTTAACCTACATATATTCGTGATAGTGTTATTAGTTTTCTAATTTAGTAATAGTAAATACTTTACTAATTAGTAAATAGTGCAACTGTTTGCATATATAGAAGTACATTATTTAATTTAGGAAGCTGCTCCGGAAAGTTTTGTCGCTCAAAATCGTACTGCACGTCTTGATTGGTTAGCTCGCTCAGATAATGTTGGCAGTGTTTTTGTTCGTGCAGTCACTTCTAGCAGAGTAAGTTTTTGACAATACGAAAAAATTTAATATGGTGTTATTATATTTTTAATTTATTCTAGATCTCAACAACTATATATAGTTGTTATAAAGTGTATATATATATATATATATATATATATATATATATATATATATATATATATATATATATATATATATATATATATATATATATATATATATATATATATATATATATTAGTCGTTTATATGATAAGTAATGACGATTTTATAGCTGTCATTTTAGAAAAAAAACATGGAATTGTGGATATATTTATTCGTTTTATGCTGTTAGAAGTAATGAGTAGTTAAGTTTTTGTAGATCAGAATTTTAGTTTCAAGTGGTTTACGAAAAAAATAAGGATATATAATAAATAAAACAAATAGTAATAAATTTGATGTTATGAATATTTTAATTAGTCGAGATATAACAGTGCTTTATTTTTTATAATTAGTGCAATGAAATATTTTTTAATTATTATTAACTATTGAATGTATTTAAAGTAAAATAAATTCTTAAAATATTAATTGAATGTATTTAAAGTAAAGTAAATTATTAAAATATTAAAGTTTTTACTGATGGTAAACAGACAAAGTATAGTCAGGTTATCCTCATGTTTCAGAATAATCCTCAGTCTGTCAGCAAAAATGTCTGTTCGTCAAACGTCATTTCTAATATTGAACAAAGCGTAAGTTTTATACTTTTAAAGCATAATATACTAAAGAAAATGTAGAATAGTACGAATAATTTTGTAATGTGCATAGTTTTTTATTAATTCAGTTGTCATTGTTAATTTAAGTTTATAATTGTTTTTTGTTATTACGTTGAAAATAGTAAAGATCAAAATATTAATCCTGTGGTGATTACTGCACTTGTAGTTTGCAAATACTATATATTATGAGACGTGAAAAAAAGTTAAGAGCATTCAAGTACGAAAACAGCATACTGAAGTTGAATTCTATAGTTTTAGTTCATTTATGTTCTTTAATTGGTCTATATTCATTTTTTAATACATGTAAATTATTATTAAATGGTAGCTAGTTTTTAAGGGAAATATTTTTATTTGTTTTAAGGGTGAAGTGAGCATAGATCGGGATGATCATGCTGTGCAATGTAATGAGTCACGCACGGCAAAAAAAAATTATGCTCAGGTTAATAAATTTGTTTATAAAAGTTTGAAATTGAATATTTGAATATTTTATTTCTGCTGCTAACTTTTGTTCATAAAGATTAAGAGAGTGTGTGGGTGAGCTCTAATTTCAACATTCTGTGCTTCATTTTTTAAAATATGGAAAAAAATATTAATTTTGTTTGCGTACAGCATTGTATATTCAATATTAATATTTATATAGTGATGAATTTATATTTAATTTTTCATTTATTTTTTAAGGATATAAATTAATACAAGATAATGAATACATTAAAGGCAAACAGTGTTTGTTTTAAGGGTGACGTTCGCTTTGACCGAAAAGATCCGACTGTGCAATCTGATAAGTCGGACAGAGCTAAAAATTTTACTCGCGAGGTGAATAAATTTAATTAAATATTTAAAACTAGCTGAATTTTAACAACTGTATATATATATATATATATATATATATATATATATATATATATATATATATATATATATATATATATATATATATATATATATATATATATATATATATATATATATATATTCGTTGATATGATAAGTAATACTCGTTTATATGATAAGTAATGACAATTTTATAGCTATCATTTTAGAAAAAAACATATATAAAAAAACATGAAATTGTGGACGTATTTATTCGTTCTATACTGTTAGAAGTAATGAGTGATTAAGTTTTTGTAGATCAGAATTTTAGTTTCAAGTGGTTTACGAAAAAATTAAGGATATATAATAAATAAAACAAATAGTAATAAATTTAATGTTATGAATATTTTAATTAGTTGAGATATAACAGTGCTTAATTTTTTATAATTAGTGCAATGAAATATTTTTTAATTATTATTAACTATTGAATGTATTTAAAGTAAAGTAATTGTTAAAATAATTATTGAATGTATTTAAGGTAAAGTAAATTATTAAAATATTAAAGTATTTACTGATGGTAAACAGACAAACTATAGTCAGGTTATCCTCATCTTTCAGAATAATTCTCAGTCTGTCAGCAAAAATGTCTGTTCGTCAAACGTGATTTCTAATATTGAGCAAAGCGTAAGTTTTACACTTTTAAAGGATAATATACTAGAGAAAATGTAGAATAGTACGTATAATTTTGTAATGTGCATAGTTTTTTATTAATTCAGTTGTCGTTGTTAATTTAAGTATATAATTGTTTTTTGTTATTACGTTGAAAATAGTAAAGATCAAAATATTAATCCTGTGGTGATTACTGCACCTGTAGTTTGCAAATACTATATATTATGAGACGAGAAAAAAGTTAAGAGCATTCAAGTACGAAAACAGCATACTGAAATTTAATTATATAGTTTTAGTTCACTTATGTTTTTTAATTGGTCTATATTCATTTTTTAATACATGTAAAATTGTCATTACTTATCATATGTAAAGCTAAGAATATACTTATCATATCAACGAATATATATATATATATATATATATATATATATATATATATATATATATATATATATATATATATATATATATATATATATATATATATATATATATATATATATATATACAGTTGTTGAGTTGGGGTAGTTTTAAATATTTTAAATACATTTATTCACCTCGCGAGTAAAATTTTTAAGATCTATCCGACTTATCGACGAGCGGATCTTGTAGAAGCCAACGTCACCCTTAAAACAAACACTGTTTGCAGTTAATGTATTCATTATCTCGTATTAATTTATATCCTTAAAAAATAAATGAAAATTTAAATATAAATTCATCACTATAATAAATATTAATATTGAATATAGAATGCTGTACGCAAACAAAATTAATATTTTTTTACATATTTTAAAAAATAAAGCACAGAATGTTGAAACCAGTTTTCAACGCACACACTCTCTTAATCTTTATGAACAAAAGTTAGCAGCAGAAATAAAAATATTCGAATATTCAATTTCAAACTTTTATAAACAAATTTATTTACCTGAGCATAATTTTTTTTGCCGTGCGTGAGTCATTACATTGCACAGCATGATCATAGATATATACTCCCTAAAGCCTAAAACAAATAAAAAATATTTCCCTTAAAATCTATGCTACCATTTCATAATAACTTACATGTATTAAAAAATGAATATAGACCAATTAAAGAACATAAATGAACTAAAACTATAGAATTCAACTTCAGTATGCTGTTTTCGTACTTGAATAGTCTGACAGTTTTTTTCACGTCAAATAATAAAATATTTGCCTTAAAAACTACAAGTGCAGTAATCACCACAGGATTAATATTTTTGATCTTATTTCAACGTAATAACAAAACAATTATAAACTTAAATTAACAATGACAACTGAATTAATAAAAAACTATGCACATTACAAAATTATTCGTACTATTCTACATTTTCTTTAAGTATATCCTTTAAAAGTATAAAACTTACGCTTTGTTCAATATTAGAAATGACGTTTGACGGACCAACATTTTGCTGACAGACTGAGGATTATTCTGAAACATGAGGATAACCTGACTATACTTGTCTGTTTACCATAGGTAAAGTTTTAATATTTTAATGATATTATTTTAAATACATTCAATGAATATTTTAACAATTTACTTTACTTTAAATACATTCAATAGTTAATAATAACATAAAAAATATTTTCATTGCGCTAATTATAAAAAATAAAGCACTGTTATATCTCGACTAATTAAAATATTCATAACATCAAATTTATTATTGTTTACTTTATTATATATCCTTATTTTTTTCGTAAACCACTTGAAACTAAAATTCTGATCTACAAAAACTTAACTACTCATTACTTCTAACAGCATAAAACAAATAAATATATCCACAATTCCATGTTTTTCTAAATGACAGCTATAAAATCGTCATTTCTTATCGTGTGAACGACTAATATATATATATATATATATATATATATATATATATATATATATATATATATATATATATATATATATATATATATATATATATATATACACTTTATCCAAACTTTTTTCGAATTAAGGCAATTAAGTTTGTAGCAATATGGATTCTTTTTTAAGGCTAGATCAAAATGTTTTCTCAACTTGTTGTTCGAGTAGCCTCTCGAACGAAATTCATGAAGAATTTTGGGCAGTCTTGAAAAAAAGGAGTCTAAGGAACTGCTTAAGTATATATTCCGGGCGATCTCAGCTCGAAAAATTGAATAGGATGCCTTTTCAGAAAAATTACTTGAAATGTGGGGGTACTTCACTATTTTAAAATTAAATTTGTCTCGTTTATCGAATATTTGATAACTGAAATTGTTTTCTTTTATATCAATATTCAAGTCTAAAACTTCTGCTTTATGATTTGTGGTGTTGACTTTTTCCAAAATCAGACTATTTGGGTAGATGTCGTTATGTTGTAATTCAAAAGAATCATTGTCATTAAGTAACGTTATGTCATCAATGTAACGAAAAACATGTTTATAATTTTTGAGTACTTTGAATTCTCTGTTTTGTAACTGTTTTTTTATATAAGTGAACTCATACCAAAACAAAAATAAGTTGGCTAAGAACGGACCACAGTCAGTGCCCATTGGTATACCTATTTTTTGTCTACATGTTAAATTCCCGAAGTGAAAGTATGAGTTGTTAATGAGCCATTTTATGTCCGACATCAGGGTATTTCGAGAGTAACTGTGGTATCCAAATGGTTTTGTGCCCCATACGGCTTTTCCATAAATTATGTTAATGTATGTGTTTTCCGTTTTAAAAACCAAGTTCAATATGTTATTAAAAGTGTGTTCAATTTCATCATGTCTTAAACTGGTGTACAACTTGCTGAAATCATATGTATTAACCGAGAGTGCTCTGTTTTTTATATTCAGATGTTTCATGCACTCAATCAAGTCGTTATTGCTATCTATTATCCAGAAAGGATTAGTTAATTGTCTAGTATTATGTTTTATGGCATCACAGTAGTTTTTTAAACGATGTAATATTAACTTTAAGGCAAAACCAATTCGTTTAGACATGTTTTTTGAAGTTGCGGTTTTCCTGTGTTAGAGGGTCGCAGCCCCCCCCCTTTCCGAAACTTCAAAAGCTGGCAAGTGTTTCTGATACTGATACCTCCACAATTGACAAATTCTACCTTCAAAATTTAAAAAATCTTTAAGTTTTTTCCATTCTGTTGATGTTTTTTCGGCTTAGATACCTTTTTTCTTTGTGCATGCCTATATATATATGCCAGGTCTATTATCATATTCTGTGCTAATTGATTAATGTCTCACATGTTTGTATAGTTAGATAGGGTAAAAAATACAAAATTAAATACAAAGTATACTATTTTTCGCTTTGCTGCATACATGTTTGTATTTTTTGTTTGTATTTTTTTGCATACATATTTTTTACGATTTTTTCACTTTTTGTTAATTTTAATTTTTGAAGCATTATTACACCAATCTGCAGTGGCGTAGCCACAAAAAATTTCGGGGGGGGATGAGTTTTCTTTGTTTTAAAACGTCAAAAATGCATTTAATTGCTATTTTAACGCTAAAAACGACACATATTAGCAATTTTCGGCCAATTTATAGTTTCTGTATAATAAAATTAGCCACAGTCGACCATTTGGAACTTTGAATAATGATCTGCTAACGGCAAGTACCCTAAAATTGCAACACACATCAGAAACGGTCGTTCTTGACCACGGATCAGAAAAAGCCACCTGGCAAAAGCATATTGCAACGATAAATCATCGCAAAACCCCAATTTTTGAACGCAGCCATAAAATAGCCTACGCTGGCCTATAGCACAAAAAGATTCACTCCAACTCTTATGTACGCAGCTGTACACAACGGGCTTTTACGCAAAGTGGACGTGACTTTTGTTCCCCGCTCGACTATATATAACGTAGGTCATAAGCCCTTGGGCCTATTTTTTGACCCATGAGCTTAAATAATAATGTTTAATATTTTAAAATTATATATTTTTGTTTATTTTATGTCAAAAGTGCAGTTGTCAGTGCAATGTAGATGGTTAAAACCTCAAAAAAGCTAAAACTTCAAAAAGTGTAGTTTTCATTGCAATTTCGATGGTTAAAACCTCAAAAAAGCTAAAACTTCTGGGGGCTGCCGCCCCCAGACCCCCGCATTGCTAAATGCTAGCTTTACATCCACCACATTTCATTATGACATGTAAAAAGTGCAATTTTCAATGCAATTTCGATGGTTAAAATCTCAAAAAAGCTTCAACTTCTGGGGGCTGCCGCCCCCAGACCCCCGCAAAGTTAAGTGCTTGCTGCAGATTCACTATTGTAGTTTATCGATGGTTATATACAATTACAAACTCAAAAAAGGTCCGAGGGTTGCCGTCCCCGCCCCAGACCCCCTTTGATCGGCGGTGGCTAACAGTTGCTCCGCCCCCCCCCCCCCCCGGTCGCAGCCCCCCCCCCCTTTGCGAAATCCTGGATACGCCACTGAGCCTAAGCACTAAGCCTAAGCACTAAGCCTAAGCCTAAGTCTGAAACTCAAGCTTAAATTCAAGAAAAAACTGCTAAGAAGCATCAGGAATATATACCTTTACCGCACTAAAAAACCCCAACTAGTTTCATATTTTGAAAAGAAATGCAGCTATAGCCCGGAATTTGTACTAAACCTTACTTGCGCTGTAACGCTTCAAATAGCCTGATCCTGGTAGCTTCAGAAAAAGTTTTGTAACTTTTCAAAGCCTGAACCGATTTGCACAATTTTTTCAGCATTTAGTAGCTTAGAAGTTACTCTTTCAATGGCAGCAGCAGGTTTTCATTTGATTCAGTATTTTTGCCTAAATCCATTTTTGCGCGAAAAATTTCATGTAAAGTTTAATTTTTGGACAAAGTTTGATTTCCAGCTAAAGCTTACATCCTACAAACTTCTAACCTAGCCTATTCGAAAGAGCGTCAATTTTGACCCCCCTAGGTTTGGGGGATATAGGGGGACTCCGGATCATTAGTCGAAAAAATGCCATTTTTCCGACTTATTCCACCCCTAAGGGTTTTAACACCAATAATTTCACTCTAGATTTTTATTAAAAGGGGCGACAGCTATTTTGGGGGCTAGAGATCAGATTGGGGGCTTGGCTGACGATGGGGGTTCTATATTTTTATTAAAAAATGGGGTAGGAAGCGATTTATGGCCAAAAATAATTTCCCCCCCCCGCCGAACCTTGACCGTCAGATCAGACAGTGTATTACACAACTAAATGCAGCATAATATACTCGTGTAGACATGCAAGTGCAGCATAACGTACTCATGCATACATGCATAGACTTTAATGAAAGATAATACCAAGGAATAGTAAGCCACAGAGTCGCAGCCCCCAGAAAAAATTGGGGGAATTTTTAATTTTTAGGCCAAATTTGGTCAATTGGGGACGCGTCAGAAAAATTTTCCGGCCGGACCATAAAAACCAAAGGGGGGACCCTTGTGTAAAAATTCAGTCGCAAAAAATTCCGGGGGGGGGGGGCGGCCGCCACCCCCTTGGGAAAAACTGCAAATTTTCCAAAATTTTTTGACATTAAAACCTGTAAATTTACTAAAAATATAATTTTTGTAACATTAAAACAGCTAAAACGATACACTAAGCAGCTACTAAGCAAATACATAGTGCACAATGCAATTATATGCACATGCTTTAATACACGATAAAGGCAAAGAACACTAAGCCATAGAGTTGCAGGGGTCTGGCAGCCCCCAGAAAAAAAATTGGGACCCCCTCCTGAACCCCCCCCTGGCTTCGCCCATGGGGTCTTGGACAGCCTTAGTTGTTCGAATATTTTTAAGCATTCTTGTGCACATGTTCTCTATTCTATGTGCAGTTTCAGACATTTCCATAACCAGAAGTGTTTTTGCACTCCAATACGCACACGAATATGCTGATTGGACGCGTGAGGTATCATTTACTGGTAAGTGTATGCGTACGTCTGTGTGATTGCACTTTCTTCCGATGCCAGTTGCAAGCTCTTCCTGCCGGAAAATTTTTCTGATGCGTCCCCAATTGACCAAATTTGGCCTAAAAATCAAAAATTTCCCCCAATTTTTTCCTGGGGGCCGCCGCCCCCAGACCCCTGCAACTCTGTGGTTTACTAGTCCTTATACTAGTAAGGAAAAATGCCCTTGTCGGGCGGCTCCTTGGGTAGAATAGGTTACTGTCTGTCTAAAGCGGAAAAATACTTAGGCTGAGCTTGTAAAAGCATTGGTACAAGACTTTATTAACGACAATATGCAATTCGTGTGAGCTCGTTAAAGTAGGTGGACTAGGTATACCTGTTAAGAATAGGAATATGATCTTCGTAGGGCAGACACTGTTTTCCGCACCCTATTCGCGCGACCTTCAGCTAAATTATATCATGTGCTCATGTAACATAGCGGCTTTTTTACACTAACTTTTACTTTTACACTTTTTTACACTAACTCAACATTGGCAAATGGCAAAAACGTTAGAGCGGGCACTCATAATAATTTTAGCTGAAATGTCGACTGTTGGCTGAACGGCTGAAATGATTCGGGGTTGTGCAAACAATCGGTCAGGGATTGCTAAAGTTCTCGGCTAACAAGGACGCTGAAAACCCTACCTCGCACCAATGAATTATGCATGCCATAAATGGGTCAACTTAGGTAGCAGTTTCTTGTACGAGTTAAGCTCTTGCTTTTAGATTATGGACTCTCAGATTATGGATTTGTTCCTGCTTTAGCTACACACATCTAACACAATATGCTTAATTCAAATATGATCGAATGAAGTAAGATGCTTACACAGTACATAAATTTTGATCAAACGATAAGTTATGGATTTGGATAAGGTCTGCAGTTATCTCACAGAACTTTTTATCAAGCATTTACAACAATAATATTAAGAAAATACAGTTGAAACAAACCCAGAACGGGCTGTAAGTTCGCGCGAATAGGGTGCGGAAAACAGTGTCTGCCCTACGAAGATCATATTCCTATTCTTAACAGGTATACCTAGTCCACCTACTTTAACGAGCTCACACGAATTGCATATTGTCGTTAATAAAGTCTTGTACCAATGCTTTTACAAGCTCAGCCTAAGTATTTTTCCGCTTTAGACAGACAGTAACCTATTCTACCCAAGGAGCCGCCCGACAAGGGCATTTTTCCTTACTAGTCCTCTCTCTTTTTCCGCTGTAGGGAAACGAAGCACACACATATACATAGCTATGACGCAAAAAAGGTAACTGTACATGTGTACATGTATATGCATACCTATGTAAAATTCGACCCCTTGGACCCCGTTTGGGGGTGTTGGAATCCAGGGAGGTTCTAGACAAAAACAAATCACAGGTTCGTAATCAGGGGCTCAAATTCTCTCGATGGACATCAAAATTCAAATTTTGAAGTTTTACCCTGGACCCCTGTCGGGGAGGGGTACCCTGAGGGAGGGGGTTTGGTCGCAGGGGAGTCAACGAGAGTCATAGACAAAAATAGAATTCCGATTCGTGTTCAGGGAGTCAAATTACACCTATGAACATCAAAATCCGAATTTTGCAAACTTGACCCCTTGGACCCGTTGTGGGGGGGTACCCTATGAGGGGGTAGTAGGAGAGTTTACGAGAGTCACAGACAAAAATGAACCTCGGATTCGTGTTCCGGGGGTCACATTACCCCAGTGGGCCAGTGGACATCAAAATTTTAAATTCAAAAAATTGACCCATTTTGACCCCCTAGGGGCACCCTGGGGGGGGCTATGGGTGTCCAGAGTGGTTATAGACAAAAATAAATCCTAGATTCGTGTTCAGGACACCAAATTACCCCTAGAGACAAGTTTTTGAGAATAAATTCGAAAAAAAATTTTTGACCCCAAAAGTGCAAAAGGGTCCCGAGTCCCCTTTGGGAATGCCCTGGGGGGGCAATCGGTGGGGCAATGGGTATTAATATAATATGTTCGCAAGTTCACAATCCATATTACACGAAAAAACTGAAACTATCATGAAAAACAAACAGCAAACCTAATTATTCTACTGTGAAGATACGTACACGCATACATGACATACAGCTACCAGGGGGGTACCGTCTAGGGGATTATTCAACATCTGAGCAAGAAAGTGATAATACCAGTGAATACACAGCATATGGGTTTATATTCGTATACAAAACGACAGACCTCCAGCTATAACCATGATAGCTCCACTGCCCGTAGCGAACCTACCCCCGTAATACACGTGGCGGGGGGTATGGGCATGCCCTGGGGCTTATAGGCCGAAATTCAAAAAAAGCCCATGTTAGTTTCTATTCCACTACTGTACCACCTCACATGCAAAAGATCATGACTGGCCGTTTTGCGCAACTTCTTAAAAAGTGTGCTAAACTTTTTCGTACTTGTCATTTTTTGGACCCCAAAAAAGGGGTTTCCCCCCTCCCAGCACAGCCTCTCACGGAAACACCCGAGCAAAATCATTTTTTCCGTGTCTATTGCAGGCTATACGAAATGTGAAAAACCAAAAAAGGTGTCGCTCGGATGAACTACCGGCGAGAAAAGTTCTGGGAAAAAAAAAAAAAAGAGCGAAACTAGTAAGGAAAAATGCCCTTGTCGGGCGGCTCCTTGGGTAGAATAGGTTACTGTCTGTCTAAAGCGGAAAAATACTTAGGCTGAGCTTGTAAAAGCATTGGTACAAGACTTTATTAACGAGAATATGCAATTCGTGTGAGCTCGTTAAAGTAGGTGGACTAGGTATACCTGTTGAGAATAGGAATATGATCTTCGTAGGGCAGACACTGTTTTCCGCACCCTATTCGCGCGACCTTCAGCTAAATTATATCGTTTGCTCATGTAACATAGAGGCTTTTTTACACTAATTCAACATTGGCAAATGGCAAAAACGTTAGAGCGGGCACTCGTAACAATTTTAGCTGAAATGTCGACTGTTGGCTGAACGGGTGAAATGATTCAGGGGTGTGCAAACAATCGGTCAGGGATTGCTAAAGTTCTCGGCTGACAATTACGCTGAAAACCCTACCTCGCACCAATGTACTTTGCACGCCATAAATGGGTCAATTTAGGTCGCAGTTTCTTGTAAGCTCTTGCTTTTAGATTATGGACTCTCAGATTATGGATTTGTTCCTACTTTAGCTTACACACATCTAACACAATATACATAATTCAAATATGATCGAATGAAGTAAGATGCTTACACAGTACCTTACATATACATACATATATTATGATCAAACGATAAGTTAAGGATCTGGATAAGGTCTGCCGTTATCTCACAGAACCTTTTTATCAAGCATATATACTTTACAACAATAATAAAAAGAAAATACCGTTGAAACAAACCCAGAACGGGCTGTAAGTTCGCGCGAATAGGGTGCGGAAAACAGTGTCTGCCCTACGAAGATCATATTCCTATTCTCAACAGGTATACCTAGTCCACCTACTTTAACGAGCTCACACGAATTGCATATTCTCGTTAATAAAGTCTTGTACCAATGCTTTTACAAGCTCAGCCTAAGTATTTTTCCGCTTTAGACAGACAGTAACCTATTCTACCCAAGGAGCCGCCCGACAAGGGCATTTTTCCTTACTAGTCCTCTCTCTTTTTCCGCTGTAGTGGAAACGAACCACACTACATATACATAGCTATGACGGCTTCACTGCCTGAAGCGGACCAATGTAGTATGTACGTAAGTGTACATGTGTACATGTCTATATACCTATGTAAAATTTACCCCTTGGACCCCCGTTCGGTGGGTGTTGGAATGCATGGAGGTTCTACACAAAAACAAACCACGGATTCGTAATCAGGGGCTCAAATCACCTCTATGGACATCAAAATTGAAATTTTGAAAGTTTTACCCCTTGGACCCCTGTCGGGGGGGGGGGGGGGTAACCTAAGGGAGGAGGTGGGGTCGCAGGGGAGTCAACGAGAGTCATAGACGAAAAAAGACCTCAGATTCGTGTTCAGGCAGTCAAATTACACCTATGAACATCAAAATCCGAATTTTGAAAACTTGACGCCTTGGACCCATTGTGGGGGGGGGGGGGGTAAATACCCTAGCAAAGGGTCGTAGGAGAGTTCACGAGAGTCACAGACAAAAATGAACCTTGGATTCGTGTTCAGGGGGTCAAATTACCCCAATGGACATCAAAATTTCAAATTCAAAAAAATTGACCCATTTTGCCCCCCTAGGTGGCACCCTGGGGGACATGGGTGTCCAGAGTGGGTATAGGCAAAAATAAATCTCAGATTCGTGTTCAGGACACCAAACTACCTCTAGAGACAAGTTTTTGAGAATAAACTCGAAAAAAAAATTTTTACCCCAAAAGTGCAAAAGGGTCCAGAGTCCCCTTTGAGAACACCCTAGGGGGGCAATCGGTGGGGCAATGGGTATTAATATGATATGTTCGCAAGATCACAATCCATATTACACGAAAAAACTTGAACTATCATGAAAAACAAGCAGCAAACCTAATTAGTCTACTATGAAGTTACGTACGCGCATACATGACACACAGCCAACCGGGGGGTACCGTCTAGGGGACTATTCAACATCTGAGTAAGAAAGTGATAATACCAGTGAATGCACAGCATATGGGTTTATATTCGTATACAAAACGATAGACCTCCAGCTATAACCATGATAGCTCCACTGCCCGTAGCGAACCTACCCCCGTAATACACGTGGCGGGGGGTATGGGCATGTCCTGGGGCTTATAGGCCGAAATTCAAAAAAAGCCCATGTTAGTTTCTATTCCACTACTGTACCACCTCACATGCAAAAGATCATGACTGGCCGTTTTGCGCAACTTCTTAAAAAGTGTGCTAAACTTTTTCGTACTTAGTCATTTTTTGGACCCCAAAAAAGGGGTTTCCCCCCTCCCAGCACAGCCTCTCACGAAAACACCCGAGCAAAACCATTTTTTCCGTGTCTATTGCAGGCTATACGAAATGTGAAAAACCAAAAAAGGTGTCGCTCGGATGAACTACCGGCGAGAAAAGTTCTGTAAAAAAAAAAAAAAAAAGAGCGAAAGTCCGTGAATTTTTGGGGGTCCCCGGGGGTATCTCAGAAAATACTTGACCGATCCGGCTGAAATTTCGCCAGCACTTAGGTATTGCCAAGGGGTGTACACACACAAAATTTCGTGTAAAAAGCTCTTCTATATTTTGAGCTACAAAAAGTTCAAATTCTCAAAATCCGCAATAGTGCTAAATTTTCCTATTCTAGGGTTGGGCGCTATCGCGCCAACCCTGATAAAAAAAAAAAAAAAAAAAAAAAAAAAAAAAAAAAAAAAAAAAAAAAAAAAACCACAAAAAAAAAAAAAAAATGTAGTACTATTGACTAATTGAGTCAGGGGCGTAGCCAGGGGAAAACTCCCTTCGAAATTTTATCCGACTGAAATTTTACACAAGGGACCCCCGTTTACTTTTTACGGTCCGCCGGAAAAAAATCATGTAGCGGTTGCTTTTTTATCCATACCCTCCTTGCCAGTACGGTACCGCGGACACGATTTTCATCCTAAAAGAGTTCAATCCAAAAAATTAGTTTTACTATGTGTAAGTGTAACTGGGCTGACTACAGTATGATGAAAACTTTGGCTGAAAATAAAATTAGGCGATATGACGTCAGCGGAGCATGCTTGTTTTGGACTGGGATTACTCAAGATGTAAAAATAAATGAGTTCGAGATTTAGTAGGTGGTCCGCATGACCCAAAAAGCTTGGGACTTGCGGGGTGAACCCACTTTAAATGGCTATGAAATGGAATTTCGGCTGATTCACTAAATGACAGGTCTATTATGCAACACCACCCTGCACAACTTTTTTGAGCTCATTGCAAACTGTCAGTTAGTCAGTCTGTCGGTTCTCTTGGTGCGGCGGTCAAGTGCGAGTTAGTGCGTGTGTATTTATTAATTGTCTAATGTTGAATTTCTCATTCTAATTGTGTTGGTTATATACGACTATTAATGGCTGCCATATTTTCTGTGTTCTGTAAGTCTAACTTGAAGTCTTCGTAGTAAGTTGCCTAGGTACTAGCACTTTAGAGAGAAGCGAGAAATTCCTGTAATCGCGCGCGAAGCACCACTAGACGATTAGAGTTGCCATTTGAGGCTTAGACAGATAGCCTAGCTTCAAGCCCGGTTACATAAGTGTAAATAATATGTTACTCAGTTAGTGTGTGTATATACCATGTATATATAACGTCGTGGCTGAAACGGTTATTTGGATGAGTTGGCAATTCCTCCGGAAGAGACCGCTATTGACGTTTTAGCAGCAGGGTGAAGCTGACGAAAGACATTGGACAAAACCAGAGGCGGATCTATTAATTTTTCACGGGGGGCCGGACCTCAATAGGCCGTACTTTTTTTGAAATATGCGGCACTTAAGGTGGTAGTTACGTTTTCGACAGTTTTTATAACTTGCTATAACTTTTGATTGACCCAATGAATTTAGTAGCTGTGTTTTGTACATTATTTTGACTAAAACTACCCGTATGCACATTAATTAGCTTCAATCTGTAACAAGCTTGTCAGCAGAAACTGCTAAAGTAATCCAATTTGGTGAATTTTTCATGTTTTGCTTGTAAAATTGACAGTTTATTACCAACTAATTTTATTTTTTACACCAACGTAGCCAATATTAGGGCGAGTCTTAAACGCTAAGTTTGATCCATTTATATAACGCAGAGTAGAAGTTACGGACGTTCAAATTTCATTTGTTTTCGATGTTTCGAAAATATACAAATTTTTGAATCTAATTATATATTTGACGCAAGGTAATACGCTCAACTAGAACAAATAATAAAAATGACACAGCAGAAATTGTCTAGAATATATATATGTAAAATCACGGATAAAAAGATTGCAACATCGAGACATGAGATTTAATACACGGAAGAATTGTTTACAGAATTCTGCGAGTGATTTGATGTAAAGCAAAATCTAGAATACATATTTTTTGAAATTTTAGCATAACATAGACACATATGTGTGCCAATTTGTCCGAAACATTGAACAAAATACTACTAGTAGTTGTCAAGTTTTGAGGAGTTTTGTGTATATGTGCTATATATAGCTCAAAAAGCAAAGTTACATAGATGTGACGTAAGCTCAAAAAGCGAAACGTGGAAGGTTAAGTTTTGGTATCTAAATTAAAGGTTTTTGACAAGTCCATGTGGCATTTTTTTGTTTTTGAATAAACGGTTGTTTTGACTAGCTATATTCTACTTTGGCTTAGCGAAACATAAATTTTACAAAAAGTTGCCATAAATGGCTGAAAAATGTTTTCTGAGAAAATTAAAAAGAACTGTGTGAGTAGACTAGGAAAGTCGGCTGATCTAAAGGAAAAAATGTTAATAAGCTCCTTAAAAAACCGAGACAAAAATGAAGTGGACAAGAGTCGCGTCAAGCAATCTCTCTGCCTCTGCGACATTCAGTGCATTCCGCACCCTGTTCGCGCGAATAATTAGGAAAAACATTATTGACTCTACAAACGTCAGGTCTTGAGGTGTACATACTGTAAATGTAGTATAAGTATATATCCACATGCAATCTAACTTTTGCAGACATTGGAAACATCTTTCCCGAAAGTTACGAACGAAATTTCAAACTAACATTATATATATATATATTTATACTTGAATATTAATATAAGCTTAGGCTAGATTTAACACAGTGTGTATATGTATACGCCATTGTAATTTTGCGAATGTTTTGAGATAAACAACACCTAAACCATTATTTAATTAAATTAAATTCACTGTTTTTATTTTAAGATACAATTATCGTGTGATTGACCAGTGGCGGATCTAGAAATTTTTCATGGGGGGGGGGGGGGGGGGCTCGGACAACGACAGGCCCCCTAACCAATAGGCCTCATTTTTTCGACATGAGCTAAAATGCACTTAATTGCTATTTTAACGCAAAAAACGACACATATTAGCATTTTTCGGTCAAAAGCAGCTTATTTTCGACCACAGCAGCATCGAACGAAAATTTGAGGTCAAAGAACCGAAAATTACAAAACGGTGCGCCGGCAAGGGTCCAGAAGCTAGCCAAATTTTCGAAATTTTTTTGACATTAAATTTTGTAATTTACTAAAAATGTCATTATTGTAACAATAAAAATGCTAAAACGATGGCTCAGTGTATTACGCCATTATAATTTAACTAGGTGTATGAACATGCACATACAAAATAAAAGCAAGGAACACTAAGCCAAAAACTTGCGGGGGTCTGGGGACGGCAGCCCCCAGAAAAAAATGGGAAATTTTTTTTATTTTTACCTCAAATTTGGTCAACTGCAGACGTATTGAAAATTTTTTTCGGCGGGACCATAAAAACCAAAGGAGATATCCTTGTGTAAAACTTCAGTCCGAAAAAATTTCGGGGGGGGGGGGGTAATTCCTCCGCCCGGCTATGCTCCTGCTTAGCAGTGTATTAAGCAATCAAAGAGCGCATGATGCACAAAAGCAAGGAAGAATAAGCCACAAGGTTGCAGGGGTGTGGGGACGGCAGCTCCCAGAAACAAATTTGGAAAAAAATTTATTTTTAGGCCGATTTTAGTTAATTGCGGACATATCGGAAATTTTTTTCAGCCAGGCCATAAAAATAATGGGGCATCCTTGTGTAGAGTAAACGACAGGCTACAAGGGCCTAAATAGGCCCCAAAGCAACATGGAAAGGGGGCCTATCTAGTCTACGACAGGCTACAAGGGCCTAAATAGGCCCCAAAACAACATAGAGAGGGGCCTACATACATAGTACATAGTAGTCTACAGCAGGCTACAAGGGCCTAAATAGGCCCCAAAGCAACATGGAGAGTGGGCCTATCTAGTCTACAGCAGACTACAAGGAAGGGCGATCGGCCCCCGACTCGATAGGCTTCTCGACCCCATGGGGGGGCTCGAGCACCCCCCCCCCGCCCCTCCTCTAGATCCGCCTATGTGATTGGCTGTCTGCAGCGAACTGCAGCTGGACCATCGGCTAGGAAAGCTTAACATATATATATAGGGTTGTTAACAGTATCTGGGCGTTGAGGGGGGGATTTCACAGCACCCACAGAAGGCATCCTCGGACCCCCAGACAGGTCCGTCACCCCCCCCCCCAGAAATTTTCGAAGGTAGCTCACGGAGCAAAAATGTGGTGACTCACAGAAGACCAAAATTGGTGGCTCACGAAGCAGAAAATAGCCGAACCGTTGCTCCGCCCCCCCCCCCGGTGGCTCAACCCCCCGCCCGCCCAGACATTCGCTAACCGCCCCACATATGGTTGTTAATTGTAATGGCAAAAATTTGGGAATTTTTACCATGGCAAAGATCAGGGGAAAAAAGTTGTGGCAAAAATTGTTTAGCTTCTTAAAAAGGATTTTTGTGCAATTTGCCATGCAGTTTTGCTACTTCTGTGCTATCTAAAGACGTCTTTTAAGCAAAAATATGACAAATGAAGACACCTATAGTGCCGGAGATACGCATTTTGAAGGGTTAGAAAATAAATTTTTTGTCTCAAGAAAATTTTTACAGTTTTTTTCGAACAGAAAAATAAGAAACATATTAAAAATGTTCAATTTTGGTCTAAATTTTGTCTTAAATAAATTCCTATTTTTGAGAATAGTTTCACAGATATTTCGGCAAAAGTTTAAACATTCTCGACATTTAGACATTTAAACTGTCCGAAAACGCTACGAAATGTGTATAAATACATAGCTCCTAATAACATTTGAATTACCTCCTAAGAGTAAGATAGTGAATTCACAAGCAAATTCGGATCGCCGGTTAACATAGATAATTCATTAATTACTACTTATCGGTAACAACCCTCAAACAAATACGGAAAAGACCCTATACAGACAGATTATTACGGACAAACGTACAAACAATCATAACAATGGGGTTTCGAACCTAAAGAAAAAAGAGAAAAGCGCGAATACCGGCTATAGGCCATTATTCCTGGATCGAATTAGTCGCCAAGTGTCACTAAAATACCCAAAGTTGCATGCAAGTTCAGTCCCTTGTCAACCAAAAACCTCCCCCAGTAGAGCTACCCCTTCCCACACCATTCCCTAACTAAGCGCTTAGCACTCAGGGAGCACCCGATCCCGAGAAAACAGCCCTTGTCACCCAACTTGAAATGACTATAAATGAAAATTTGTAGTTATATACTTAGTCGATTGTGATAATTTACATTCATATCATGTTTTCAGAGCATCTTTGTTATGTGAGCGTTATAGTTGTTACTAATTCTATCACGTACATACATGGGCACACACCCAAATTCTAGCCTACACCAGATCAGACGTTTACAATGTCCCCTTCAAGCGTTCCCCGGGGGGGGGGGGGTGGGCGCTGAGCAAAAGTTTAAAAATTTTTCGGTTCTTGAGCCTCTCA